>JAVHLV010000092.1:0-222522 GCA_036785495.1 Colletotrichum neosansevieriae | reverse complement strand
ATCTCTAGCTAAAGTAGCTAAAAGAGTGTTTGCTTTTCCCTATTTAACTTATTTATTTATTTTATAAGTTTTATAAAAATAATCCTTATTATTAATAATATAAATTATAGTATCTATATTAAGATAAAACCTAATAGTATTTAAATTATTCTAGAATATACTATTATTATTTTATATAATATTTTATATTATATAACCTATTTTAGGTTTAGTATACTTCTTATTATTATAAAATAGGGTTATATTTACGTTTTTAAACTTAATATCTTCTTTACTATTAATATCTATATTTAGATTTAATATAGAAGGGATTTAAACTATATTAACTTCTTTAATATTATAGAAGTCTAATAATTTAATAACTCTTTTATCTTCTTCTTTATCTTTAACTAATAGAGTAGTTTTAGTACTCTTTTTAGTTAGTTTATTTTTAAAAGAAGTAGATTTATAAGTCTTTTTATCTAAACCTTTATTTTTAGGTTTAGATTTAGTTATATTATTAAAGGCTTATTTCTACTTATTTAGAGCCTTTTTAGGATATAAGAAAAAGCAGTCTACTTCTATATATCCTAGTTTTTTATAGTTTTTATAGAATAAACTCTTAGTCTTTTTCTAAGGTTTTTTAGTTTTATTCTTAGCTTTAATATAAATAATATTATTACTTATATTCTCTTTTCTTTTAGATTTATCTAATAAATTAGCAAATAAAGAGTCTAGAGTATAGACTTCTAAATTATTTCTTAGAGATTAAGTTATATTAGTTATAAAACCCTTATAACTTTTATCTAAGAAATTTAATATCTTAGCTATAATAATCTGCTTTAGTAAAGCTAGATCTTTATTAGCTAGATTATTAGTTAACTCTTTAACCTTATTTAAAAAGGTTTCTAAGTTATCTATATTTTCTAAGGTTATATTAAAGAATTCTTTATAAGTTATAAACTTATTACTAAATCCCTTAGACTTATATAAGACTTTTAACTTAAGCTAAGCCTTAAAAGCTATATTATAGTTCTTTATAACTCTAAGAGAACTATTATTATATAATAATCTAATATAAGCTAAGGCTTTATTATTTATATTAGAATTAATTTATAATAGTGGGATTTCTAAGTTAGTATTTATATTCTTACTTATAAGTAGGGATTTAAACTATAAAGCCTATATTTAATAGTTTTTACTATTAGAGAGTTTTTAAAAAGTTATCTTAGATATATCTATTATAACTTAATAAACTAGTTTAATAACTTTTTATAAACTTAGCTTTATATAGAATTCTTTTTACTTATATTTTAAAGTAGTTTTATTAATTTTAAATTAATAGATATAAAACACTTTAAAAGTAGATTTAAAGCAGTTTGTTTTCACTTATTTATAGAATAGTTTTCTTAATTAAAACCAGTTTAATATATTTAAAAAATAGTTATTCTAAGTAAGAGTAGTTTTTAACCTCTTATAGTATTTTTATTTTATAACTAAATAACTAGTAAAAAGTTAATATATATCCTCCTTTTTATGCTTATTTTTATATATATTTTTTTATATTTTTATTTACTTTAAAACTAGTTAAAATTAATAAGTTTAGTTAGAAGGGTTTTATTTGATTTAAGGGTACTTCTTATTTAATTTAAGGGTACTTTGTTTAATTTGAGGGTACTTCTTGGTTATATTTAATAATAAGCCTTTAATTTAGGTATAATATTGCTTTATTTAGCTATTTTAACTGGTTTAAACCAGTTAGGTAGATAGGGTATTTTAAATAGGTAGTTAGTAGAGACTTTATTTAGTAAATAGGCCTCTATTATAGTAGCAGGCTTCTATATTAGGTAATCTTAATAATTATATAACTTAGATAAAGTGATAGATTATTAATAGAGGTTATTTAAATAGAAAAATATTATTATTAACTATAAAATCTCAGTTTTAGCATAAATAGTAGAAGGTTATTCTCTTATATAAGAGATATTCTTATAAGGAATAGAGATATATAAATAGAGGAATAAATTGCTTTTAGAGAGGCCTATAAGCTATTTAGGTTATATTAAGCTAGGCTTATAACCTATAAGAACAGCTATAAAGGCTGTGGGAGAAGTAGAAAAGTTCCTAAAGTAGTATAGATAGATTTTAGGCAATAAATAGTATATAAGAGTAACTTTTCAGGTTTATTATATAATATTTAGATAGAGAGAGAAATATAGATATAAAATAATACTTTTATTAATAAATTTATAGATATCTAAGGCTTAGAAAGGCAGGGGAAAAGGTAAGTATATATAAACGATTTAGTTTCTAAGGTCTTATAGCCCTTTAGGCCTGAATTAAACCTTATTTCCCAAAAGGGTAATAATAACAAAGTTTAAGGTTTAAGGTTTAGCGCCTAATACTAGCTTTAACCTTAATTTTAAGCTTAGTTTTAAGCTTAACTTTAGTTTAGCTTAACTTTATTCTAAAACTTCATTATTTTAAATACTTTATTATTCTAAATACTATAATTATATAATATTAGTAAAATAATATATATACCAAAAAACGCCATTTTTTACAAGGATTTTAAATATATTATTTATCTTCTCATACCTCTTATATTCATAGAGTTATAGCACTCTAAAGGTATAGATATAATAATATATAAGTTTCTTTTATAGTAATAAGGAATAATATATTTCTTATATTAGTAATTCTCTATACTATAATAAAGAATTTATTTATCTATAAAGAGAGTATATCCTTAATAATACTATAAAAACTATAAAAATAAAGTAACTTAAAGAGAATATATTACTTTAAAGAGTAAATTTAAAGTATCTAAAATAAGGCTTAATAATAATAAGTTTTAGTATTACTTTATAAATAAAAAGCACTATTTTTAGAGAGATACTTAGTAATAATACTATAAATAATTACTAAGTAATTTATAACTTAATAATAAGTAAAGCTTTATTAAAAAGAAAATAGTTTCTTAAAAGTTAGATATAAAGCTATAAAAGTAGTTAAAATAGAGAATAAAAGCCTTATTACTAACTTATTACTTTTTTAAGCTACTTAACTATTTAAGAAAGAGCTAATATAATTAAAATAAAAAATACTAAATTCTAGATTTATAAATATTATAGAGAACTAAGACTAAGCTTTATTACTAAATAATCTATAAATAATTACTAAGTAATTACTAACTTAGTAAATTTAAAAATAAACTTATTAAAGAGAGAAGATTATATTATAAACTAGGATAAAGTTATAGTTAGAATAAGAAATTAAGGCTTTATAAAGAGGCTTAATAGACTAGTTAGAGTAGTCTAAAAGATAACTTTAATAATAGAGAGATATCTAGTGCTTACTAAGAGCTCTCTAAATAGGCTCTAGTTTCTACTCTTAGATTCTTAGGGGGCTAGAGAAGAATATTTAACCTTAGTTATACCTATCTATGCTGACTTCCTCACTCTGCACTATATGCTTATAATAGTTAATACCTATGCTGATAAGATCCGATGCCCTCTTTCCCCACCTATATATATGCAGCGCCACCCCATCAGGCAAAGGTTGATCTGCCTTAACAGTTGCAACTCCAACCTACCACCTTAGATAGACGTCAATTGCATCATCTTTCTCTCCTGAGTTTTAAGATACATCTGAAAATATCCATCTCCGAATTTTAAATGGCGGTTCCATAATGGCCACAATGTCGTCTTCCAGCTCAGCCACCGCCAATCCATTATCTCAAACCGAAGAGGATGATTCTCATCCCGACTTGATGGATCTCTTCCAGCGACGAGAGGCAAAGTCTCAGGCCAGACTTGAAGCCAGTCGTAGAGAAAGGAGATACGATAAAGACAGGCTATCCGACAAAGACCTGGAACGCCTTACGATAACTATAAGGAACGAGAGCGGCGAGGACAAACGCATCACGGAACTCCAGAAGAAAGAGGAACACGAAAACCACAACAAGTACAAACACCACTCATTCGTGAAGAAGTGGAAGCCGCTCAGCCCAAAAGCTCCCTCGGACGAAGAGTGGTTCATAAATGCGCCAGAGATTCTCCCCGAGAATGATCCGGGCTATCTCTGCGAGATGTGTCGCCACCTAAACTTTGAGGTTTTGTTCACAGGACGCGGGCTGCCAGGAAATAACGTCCCCTCCCAACCAACTCAGATTAAGCTCCATGCCTTGGGAAAGGTGATGGACGCAGATAATACCTGTGCTTTCTGCAGACTTCTCCGGCGCAAGATGCTCGATGATGGAACCGTCTCCCACCTGACAGAGGACGATATCAACGACAGTCCATTCTCCATCAACGTGATTGACGAGGGTAAAGACTATGCGATTCGGCTGGAAATTGTGGTGGGGGAAGATCCGGGGATGATAGGGAGGTTTGTGGTGCAGAGAGTCGAGGAGGGGCCACAGCAAGCTCTCATGGGGAGGTTTGTGCAGCAAGAAAGGGCTGACATGGATCGATTGAGACAGTGGCTGCAGATCTGTGAAGAAACTCATACGGCATCTGATGAGAGCCCGGATCCAGCACTGAAATCACTCAGAGTTATCGATACGGAAGATTTCTGTGTTCGAGAGATGACAATGCCATGCCGATATGCCTGCCTGTCGTACGTTTGGGGAACTGGCAGTCAGACACAGTACACAACCAAAACGAAGAACAGACTAGAGGCCCTCAACGGCTTACGAGAGGCCGCAGCCGAACTTCCCCAGACCATCAGAGACGCGATTCAAGTCGCCAGAGAATCCAGCCTTCGATACCTGTGGGTCGATGCCCTGTGCATCCTCCAGGATGACACCGAAGACAAGGCCAAAATCATATCGAAGATGGGTCTCATCTACGGTGGCGCCACTTTGACCATCATTGCTTCTACGAACGCCGATCCCCACGAAGGTCTACCCGGCGCCGGGACAGTCCATCGACCCATCGCCCAAAACACCGCAAACATCCAAGGAATGACGCTGGCTGTCGCACTTCACGACCCTCGCCAGCCGATTCAGGATATAGACGGTTCCGTGTGGAGCTCGCGTGCATGGACGTTTCAAGAGCGTGCTCTATCACCACGGTCCGTACATTTCACGCGCTCGCAAATGGCCTTCGAGTGTATACATGGTGCAGTCATGCTGGAAGAAGCCGTTCCAGTCCCAGACCCTGCTTTCAGACACTCAGCAGTCAGAGACCAGGAAGAGTCGGATTTGATGTCTCTGATATTCACTCATCGCTCCCTGGATCGGTTTCCCAACAAGGGTCTGACGAGCCGGGACTCAGATGCGGTGATGATGATGACCGAGGAGATCGACTTGAAGAGCCTAAGCCCCGAGGAACGAATGCGGCGAGCTCCGGTCTTCCACATCAGCGTGGACGCGCCCCGCGACTTTTTCGGGATGCTTGGCGATGTCACATCTTCCACCCCGTGGGACATGTACCGCCGCGCAGTGGATGACTACACCAAACGCAAATTGACATGGGATATCGACGCAGTCAATGCCTTTTCTGGCGTAGAGCACATCATACGGCGGGGCATAAACACAAAGTTCTGGTGGGGGCTGCCCGAGTTCGCGCTTGAAGAGGCACTGATGTGGCAAGCTGGTGAGCCTCTCGAGCTTCGTTCGGATGAGGACGGAGGTGCGATCTTCCCGACTTGGTCGTGGACGGCTTGGAGAGGTCACGTTTCTTATGCAGGAAGAGGGTGGAAGAACTCGGCGCGGTGGGACTCGGTGTCCGTGGTACGTTGGATCATCCGAGAAGAGCCAGAGTGGTTGATCGGCAGAATTATGCGGGATTCTGAGATGCCGGAAGATGAAAGGGCTGCGCGAATCCGGCAAGCAGCTGGACTGCGGATGGTTCTGAGAGAAACAGATTTCTATCCGCTACGACATTTGGACACTGTGGACCAGGACAGTTGGATTGTGGAACGCGACGAGGTGCTCAACCGTCACCTTTACACCCATGAGGCCTACCCGGGGATTAGGTTCACATACCCAGTGAACCTCCCCGGGCAACTCATCGAAGACCGCCCAGACGAGAACGGCGTTCTTTTCTTCATAGCCCATGCCGTACCGGTCATCACGTGCGACATGCAGGAGAGGCCTTTCAAGGCTGAAGTGGAAGATCGCTTTTTGCAGATCGGGACCAACGACGAGTCTCGATCTTCCAACTATCGGCCAACATGGCAGCGGATTGTGTATCACCAAGGATACCGAGCAGGGTTTCTCAGCCTGAACACTGACGTTCTCCCAGTTGAGAGCGACGGATGCGAGTATCATCTGGTAGCTATCTCGCGCGGCAGCCTGTCCTGTGTTCCGCCACCACCGTTAGGTTGGGACACGTATTGGGACATGGAGCCACGCAAGTTACAGGAAACAATCATTGAGGATGAGTGGCGTCATGGGCCTAATGGGAGATTTGCACCGGATGAGACGGTCGAACCCTGGTCACGACCGCAGAACGAGGATGGGGATCCCCACTGGGATATTGGAAGATTTAACGTTCAGTCTGTCTTTGACGTCTACCATGTGTTGTTACTGAGAACTCGGAACGGGCTATCAACAAGAATGGGTGCAGGGAAAGTCAATTTCAGCGCCTTCATGGCAGCTACTCCAGAAGAAATGACTATCAAGCTTGGGTAGCGGTCGGCATATGCCTTCCCGACCAAAGAACAAACCTCCCCTCTGTTCACCCGTTCCTCTGTTCACCGACCGCCCTCGTAGCAAGTCCACTTGGGAGCAAACTTCATCACAACTCTCTTCTTGATTGCCACAATTGCAATGAAGTTTGCGTCGGTAATCTCACTGTCCTTATTCTCTCTTGAAAACCGGCATCCACTCCAGGGGTGCCTCGACGTCAATCCACTGGCCGCCCTCGTGCTTGTTCTCTTTGCCTTCTTGAAGAGATACCCACTTGACGTCAGTTCTGGGTAGGTAAACTCTGACACTTCTCTTTTCGGGATGAAGAACGGGACAGACGAGATATTCTCCACCGTACATGTACTGCTGCCCAATGCTCCAAGTCTCCTTGTCGTCCGGGAATTCGTAGAAGAGGGTTCGCATCACGGGTGTACCTTTCTCGTGAGCTCGTTGCATGAGAGATCGAGTGTAATCTCTTAGTTCCTCGCGCAGGAACATGTACTTTTTGCAAACCTCGTAGACCTCGGGGCCGTAAGACCACACCTCGTTCGGGGCACCGCTATGGCATTCTGCGCCGCCGGTTGTCCCATGTTGAGGTTGCTCTGGCTCACGGCAGCCGTGGAGTCTGAAGACGGGACAAAAAGCGCCCCATTGAAACCAGCGGACGAAGAGCTCGCGAAACTTCTCGTCCCTGGGGTCGCCGCCATGGAAGCCGCCGATGTCTGTGGTCCACCAGGGCAGACCGGAGAGGCCCATGTGAAGGCCAGCGGCAATCTGGTTCCGCAAGCTGCTCCAAGAAGAGGCGATGTCACCGCTCCAGACAAGGGCGCCGTATTTCTGGCTGCCGGCCCACGCGCAGCGAATAAGGTTGACGATGTTCTTCTGTCCCTCGGCCTCCATGCCTTCGTAGAATGCGCGGGCGTATTCGACGGGGTAGATGTTGCCGATAGACACGTTGGATCCCGCGTGGTAGCGGTACGTGTCAAAGTCGTACACGGTGTACTCTGGCTCGGCTTCATCGAGCCAGAAGACACGAATACCCTTGTCGTAGTAGTTCTGTTTTGCCTTTTTCCAGACGTACTCTCTTGCGCCGGGATTAGTCGCATCGAAGTGGGTGGTGTCTCCCTGGAAATTCATCGCGATTCGGATGCCCCTGTCAGACTGAATGAGATATCCTTTCTCGACCATCTCATCCCAGTTTTCTGATTTGTGGTCGACGGTGGGCCAGATAGATATCATCAGCTCAATCTTTAGCTCCTGCAGCTCCTTGATCATGGCATCTGGGTCAGGCCAGTAGGTCGGGTCGAACTTCCACTCTCCTTGTTTAGGCCAATGAAAGTAGTCGATTACAATAAGATCAATGGGCAGCTCGCGTCGACGATACTCTCGGGCAACCTCGAGAAGTTCTTCTTGGGTTTGATACCGCAGCTTGCATTGCCAAAAGCCGAGGCCGTACTCGGGCATCATGGGAACTTTGCCAGTTGCATCCGCGTACGCCTCGACAATCTTGGCAGGAGAGTCGCCAGCCACGATCCAGTAATCCAAAGCTCGTGTTGACTTGGTCTCAAAGCTCATAATATTGCGCCCGAGGATAGCTCTTCCGACAGCGGGATTGTTCCAGAGAAGTCCGTATCCGACAGATGAGACAGCAAAAGGAACGCTGGCCTGAGAGTTGCGATGGGCGAGCTCAAGGTCATGGCCTTTGAGATCCAGGAATGGCTGCTGGTACTGGCCCATTCCGTAGATTTTCTCCTCGGGGTCGACACTCTCAAATCTGGCAGTGAGGTGGTAGTCGTTGCTGTTGACAATGGCCAAGAACTCGCGGGCTTCAACCTCCAATGCACTGCACTTGGGATCAAGCACATCCCGACGATGACGCGAGTACTCCTCGAGAATGAGCTCTCCCTTGGAGTTCCACATCAACAGCTTTCCACCGCGGGTGATGGTAGCTTTAATCTCGCCATTGGTGATGGTGCCCTCCTTGTCGCCAATCGTAATGTTTACATCGCTCTTCTTGGGTTTCAGAAGAGCCCAGTCTTCGATGGGCATCTCGCGAGCCTTCGTCGCCCGCACTCGGAATGCATTCGGCCCCCAGGGCTCAACCCAGACCCTCTCCGCGTCGTAAGTGTACACGAGCTTTCCGTGTTGTTCGAGAAGGGGCATTTCGGTGGTAGTGCACAGTAATCAAATCAATATAGTGCTTCAATGGCGAAAGGCAAGCGATTGGATCGTCAAGCCTACGTTTGGTGAGGAAGAGGTTCAATTTCAGAGGGAGGCGAGTGAGGGGTAGCAAACGATACGTCAAGAGCGGCTCTCTTTTATCCAATGTTGATTAGCAGCAGCTTGACGAAGGTAACACCAATGCCCTGCGCCATGTGCGGAGTTGCTCCTGTTGCCATGAAACGATGGATGGATATCGTAGGCCACGACAATGCCACGGCCAAAGACAGATGACATGCCGCATCCTGAATTGACCACTGGGGTGCTGTGAAAGCCGCCGTGCCCACAATCGGCGTCGGTAGTGCCCCGCAGGTGCCGAACGAATCATCCCAGCTCACCCCCGCGGACGCGGACTCCATTGTACTACTTAGTCAACTTGAATATCCATCCCTGCGTTGGAGTCTTTTGCCTAAATTTAATTTTCAAAGTCCAATGGGAAGTTTCGTCAGTTTATTGTCAAGTCTTCGGCACAACATACATGTGGACATTGTCGTATAGTAACATAGCCTCTCCCGAATACCATCCTTGCTTACATTTTACGCTGGTCGTCCCACGGAGTCAGCGGTGAGTGACGAACATTGTGGTAGTAACATCGAACGTTGTGTCATTGGTTTAACTAGTGGTCGAAAGGATCGTATACTCGTGGAGACCTATTCAGAAGCAGAGGTTTGTCATCTCCCAAGAATCTTCCTATGCACCGAGATCAAGGAAATATTTCGTTCAATGTTCGATGCTCGCATGATCTTCTAGGCTTCAAGATTGAATAACATGGAGGTCCGGATATATCCGATACTCCAGACGCAGAGTAGGGCTTCCAAGGTCTCTGGAGACAGGCGTCAATCCCGGCTTGTACCCTCAAAGCTCGGCAGGAACTTTACTCACTGGATCTCTTCTTGAATCTTGATTTATAGTATTCTTACTGTGTCTCTTCTCGTTTCCTATGCCTTGTAGCCCATTTAGTCAAAGATGATTTTGCTTTCCACAATCCGTAATTGAAAGCCGTTGTGCAAACTACGCGTATGTGTCACAATTAAAGACAATCTTGCAACCGCACAAATATCGATTAAGCCACGTCGATGGATTGACATTCATTCACTTGAGGGAGACTGAATGCATCATGATGTCGATGATCAACTAGTGCAGATGGTAATAGGGGGACATCTGTGATACATTTGCGGGGTGAATTCCAGGTGGACCTTTGAGATCAACCGTCTAACGTGACATCCATTGAATTTGTTCTACGATGCGTTCGAACATGTCTTGTCAACTATGGTTGGGAACGCGAGACTCGTATAGGGCCAAAGTCGGAACTGTCAGCATTTATCCGCGGGCAAGCCGGCGCATTTTCTCCCAAGCTACAGCTACCTCACAAAGATTCAAAAAGTGACCGCTCAGAAGTGAAGAGCGGGGCCAATCGAAATAGCCCCTGTTATCGCGTTCTTGCTTAGCGATGAGGCTCTGTCACCAGAGCTGTGCATAACGTCAACAGCAGCTGGTTTTGTTAGTTGAGATTATCGAAACACACAATGAACCTTGCACTAAGCTTTCCACTTTCTGTGAATCTTAAGATACTATATTGCGGATCAGTTTGTATAGATGCGCGATCCGACGTATTGGATAAGTACCTAGTATCCATCTCACTTCGGAGACCTGTGAAACATTGGTGCACATGCAGTTGAGAACAGCTCACTCTCATTGCCCACATCGAGGATTGTCCAATGCATTCGTCCGGACTATTGCTAGGTGCAAACGCTTCAACATAGATGTCATAGAGTATCGAGAAAAAGCTTAACTTCAATAAAGTCTCGTTCGAATCCGGTCTGCCTACAGCTGAAAGGGGGTGCTCGGCTCAGATGGGAGCCTGAGACGTCGTTCTGGTCGGGCGATGGCTTATCTTCGCCTGCTTGTGACCTTCATCAACTCTTTTGCCAGGATAGCTTCATTCCAAGGCCTGGCGGTTCACTCAGGTCATGCAAGTCATTGGTAGTGGCCTGAGCGGAAGATGGCATTCAGCGAAGAAGCCCGTTAGACAAGACTGGAACGTCTGGCCCGGTTTGAGTTCCCCGAGGGACTCTGAACCCCACGGATTCTACTATCTTTTCTCGATGAATTCCCCATCCCCTTACGTCTCTCCATGACAAAAGTCGCATCGCGGAAAGGTCATGAGCTCGGTCATTCGGAGTACAGCGGAGTCCTTGTCCCGCGCGTTCCACGGAGCCGAGACAGGCTTCTAGACCCATTGACGCTACACACAAAGATCATATGTATTTTGGGCCATGTCAGTAGTAGAGTCCGGCAAGTAGACTGCAAATGCATAGTTATGACAAGGATTGACCATCGAGCGCTTGTAACAAATGTCAAGCAAGGCTCCATTTCTTCTTCTCGTTCATCCAAACTAGACGACCCGAAAAAATGCGAAATTGCCTGATGCCCACCCCTGCCACATCTCTGGGTAAGGATTCAAGCCTTAAAATAACCTTAACACTGATTGATAAGCAAAAAGTCTAACGACTTCATGGTACCCCGGCGCATTTTCTGGCCCCTGAAAATGAGGCGGTGCTGGCGTGTAAACTCAAAATACACGGCGAACTTTTACCTTATCCAGCTTTCATGCGCAAGTTGAGCGACAATGATTGCGCGTGAACCAAGACCACGATTCAAGATACGCGCGCGATTATGGTTCGCACCTCCTGGAGCAGAGATTAGTGAAGCCCTCGAAAGTGTAAGCGCGCTCTGTTCTTTAGATCAACACCCGCTGTTCTACAGCAATCGTAGTTGTTTCGACTAGGTATGCAATCAATCGGTTATAAGCTAAAGGCCGGTATTACTGTCAGCAAAATTGTATATAACTCCTAGCTTATCATGGAAAACCGGGAGGGAAGCAATCAGCGTCAACCTGCCCCACGACTGACTATGACAGCACCCAAATATGGAATTTCATTGGCATCTTGATCAACTAGCCTTATTCTGTCTAAGCCATTTCAAATGGTTCGAGTCTTACGCGGCTGCCAAGGCAGCCATCCAGCCCCTTTCGCATCGTCAGGATGGATGTCAAGGGGAGATGATTACTTTCTGAAGACTACAAATCCACTGGCACTCGAATATGAGATGAATGTTTTTTTTGTTTCTGTTTATTCAAGTCATTCTTTACAACTGCTGTAATCATATTATCTCGATATCAAGATGCGCCTTCCTCCGTCCCTTGTCTTGGCTTGTTTTGCCCGGTATGTCCTCTCGGCAGACATAACTCTCGGTTTCAACAACCCTCAAGTCAGCGAAAACCGCACCCTGGGTGAAATTTACCAAGCCGCACTGGCCGAAGGAGGCGTCGTGACCTGCTGGCACGGCGGCGACGAGGTGAGCCAACAGGACGGCCTGAAGCGTGCCTTCGAGACGCGTTTTCCGGGCCATGACGCTCAACATCACCGTCAATCGCTCCAAGTATCACAGCGTCAACATTGACAGACAGCTCGCCTCCGGTAACCCGCTCGAAGTGGACACCATCATTCTTCAAGCGCTCCAGGACTACCCTCGCTGGGAGCAGCAGGGATCTCTCCTGCACTATGCGCCCAACAGCTATCTCAAAGTGTTGGCGCCCTTTCGACGTGTCCGTGCCGCGTATTATGGCTTCGCGATGAACGCTTGGTCGACCGTCTGGAACACGCAGAAGCTTGCGACTCCGCCTCGGGAATGGCCCGACTTTTTGATGCCCGAGTACAACGGCAAGATTGTCTTGACGCATCCCAGTGATGACGATGCCATTGCGCACATATTTGACCTCGTGTAAGACTTTTCAGGCTTCCTTTTCCGTGTGACAGCACAGCTGACCTATTGAAAGATGCACCAGTATAGCCCAAAATGGTTCGACGGCCTCCTTGCCAACAACCCCAGATGGGTTCGCAGAACTGGATCGCCTCTGGCTGTCCTTCGACGGCCGAACAGCACGCAATCTGTCACCTTCACCACCAGCATCGGTCTTCGTTCTTCCGGTGATCTGAACGCCTCGTTCCCGGCCGAGGGACTCTTCGTCAGCTGGCCGAGGTCCATCGCCATGGCCCATCTTCAAGGACGCCCCGCACCCTGAGGGTTCCAAGCTTTCTGCTAATTTCCTCCTGGACGACGATTTCAGCGTAACTCATCTCAGGGGAGCGCCCGCAAGGACATTCCACCCCCTGGTGGCTATCCGGGAATTCTCGACATGGACACTACCAACTCGGCCGAATATCTCCGATTCATGTCGGATCGCGGCAGGGTGGAGGCCCTCAGAATGATGTTCGAGGATAAAATTGGGATGCCACAGGGACCCAGCCCTCTCATTGACGACCTCTGACCCAGTACTCTGCAGCAAGTACCATAGTCGTCTGTCACACAGATGCCCCTAATCACCTTCTATGATTTTGATAGTTGGAGTGAAGAGTGACGACCCTCCAAATTTTCTTTCACTTCAACTATCAAGCAAAATTCCAAAATTTTCTACTTGCTTTTGTCTCTTCGCATCTTCGTAATTGTTTGATAGAGACGTGGAATCGACGTCCACCATGAGTTCCCGGTTAAATGGCACGCAAGCACTCGTGTTGACCCCCTTGAGCCAAGAAATGAAATTCGCAACTTTTACACGAAAAGGACTAGCTTCAATCCTCACTCTGCAATGCTTTCATGCCAATGATTTCGGACTTCCCCAGACAACCCACATACCAGCTTGCAGTGCCGTTGCTAGGCATGCATCGTGTTGTACACAATTTGTGGCCCAACGGCCCGCTCGTCTTGGCTTCCCTCGAACTTGGGATTTCACCCACTCAAATGTCACGAAGCCCTCTTCGGGCTTGGTAAAAGTCCAAGAATCGTGCAAGTCGTTCCGAAAGAGAACTAGTTAACCCCCAGAGCCGAGGCATCCAACGTGGTTGCGGGGTGCTGCGGGGATGCATTTCTCTACCGGCCGGCCGTCTTGCATGACCAAGACTTTCGTAGCGGTGGATTTCCGCGACAGCATCGATCACGTTGCATCCACAGTTGCCAAAACCTGCCTGATTGAGCAGTAAATTAAAGGACTTTGCTATTCTTGTTGGTTGAGGCTAATCCTTCACCCATACGGTGGACTAAAAGCTGCGTTTCCCCCTCATTCCAGATTCTCTATGTTTCCTAGGTGCCAGGTCTTGTCCCGAGGCTCGCTCGCTTTCTTACAACCAAGAAGGTGACGGAGCTGCCTCCGATCATTCCAAATATGATGTTCACTTGCGAGATGGCGACCCTCACGTGGCATCGTGTGGTCTTGGAGGTCTCAACTCACCGACTCTGGGATTCCAGCGATTGGGATGGCTTCGGGATGCGACTGGCGGATGATCCATTGGAATCTCGTCTGTGACTGTTGGAAAGTTACTAGCGAGTGATTCCCATGACTTTGGACAAGGAGACTAGCAACGATCGAGACATGGATGTGAGTCTCGAAGAAGATGGCTACGATGAGTCCTTTGAGAGACTCGGCGTGATCCCAATAGCACCTTGAATAAGATAAATAGTCGTCGAATTCTCCCCGAAAAGAGACAACATCCAGATCATCAGTCTCAAGCTCTCGCTCAGACCGGACGCCTCCTCTTCCTAAGCCCAGCCCGCACTCTCTTTGCGAAACCATCCCCAGGTGTTATCCAGACAGTCTTTCAACGTCCAACATGAAGTTCTTCGGCATTCTTTCTCTGGCCATCGCCCTCGCGACCGCTGCCCCCGTGGAAGTCGTCGACGGTAACGTCGCCCATCTCGAGGCCCGTCAGTCTTCCACCCGCAATGAGCTCGAGTCTGGTAGCAGCTCCGCCTGTCCCAAGGTCATCTACATCTTCGCTCGTGCCTCGACCGAGCCCGGCAACATGGTGAGAAGGACCGTCCCACAGCTCGTCGAGAAAGAAACTCCACTAACACGAGGGGGGAAAAGGGCATCAGCGCCGGCCCCATCGTCGGTGACGCCCTCGAGTCTCGCTACGGCGCCTCCCAAGTCTGGGTCCAAGGCGTAGGCGGCCCCTATTCCGCCGACCTGGCCTCCAACTTCCTCCCAGAAGGAACTTCGACCGCGGCCATCAACGAAGCCAAGCGCCTCTTCACTCTGGCGAACACCAAGTGCCCCAACTCGGCCATCGTCGCCGGCGGGTACAGCCAAGGCACCGCCGTGATGTCCGCCTCCATCCCGCAGCTCAGTTCCGCGATCCAGAACCAGATCAAGGGCGTGGTCTTGTTCGGCTACACCAAGAACCTTCAGAACCTCGGCCGTATCCCCAACTTCCCCAGCAACAAGGTCGAGGTGTACTGCGATATCGGCGATGCGGTCTGCTACGGAACCCTGTTCATCTTGCCTGCGCACTTCTTGTACCAGGCTGATGCGGCTATTGCTGCGCCGCGATTCCTCGCTGGTCGCATTGGCTGAGCAACTGGCGCGAAAGAGCTCTGCTAGGATGGATGATGTAGGAGCTTCCCAGTTCACGGGAAAGGCCATCCTGTACTATCAGGTCAACCAAATGGGTTGGTTTAGGACGCGCAGGGAGAGCAAGATTTGGTCGCTGGGGATGGACATTCGCACTCGGGACATTTTCGACACTCCTTTTTTGTCACTCTTTTGGCGCCTTTTGCTTTTTGGTAGCTATAACGAAAGGGATGAAATGCAATTTGTTTCTATTGCGAAGGGGTATCGTTGAATCATTGTTCCCAAATGGTATCATGCCAATCTCTTACGCCAGAGTCTTTCTCCAATGTTTCCATAACCTAACAGCGGTTTTTTCCATCAATTACCGCATCTTATCCCGGTCCGCCCATCCCTGTCCAGGATGATGCTTTCGCCTTTTTGCGAAGAAACGCCGCGTGCATCTGTGAGTGGTACTTGACGTCCGGGGGATGCAAAGGGTTATAAACCATTCGACATATTTTGCACTCGTCAAATGCAGGTTTTGAGGAAATGTTGATGGTCGTCTGTATCGTGGCAGACTTCGACCGCGGATTCGACTTCTTTGACGGGTTGACTTGAGGGCTCTCTCTCTGCTCGTTCAGCTTGCTTCCCTTGTTCTCTTGCAGTTGCTTTCCGTCTCGTTGGCTCGATCGGGTGCCGCTCCTCGCGAGTTTCGCTTCTCTGTCTTCCTCCCCATCACCCGCATCGGGCGAGGATATCGCCGTGCTCGGTCGTAGCCTCAATCGTCTCGGTTCTCGTATCCTCCTGATTACGGGTGGCGAAGACGGCGGTGTGTGATTCAGCTTTTCGGAGTCAGACAGCGGATCGGAGGGCTCTGTTCCCAAGCTGGAGCGGCATGGCTTGAAGTAGCTGAGGATGGAGCTCTTTGGGATGTTGCTTGTATGGGCTGGAGCAGGAGGCGGCAGACGAGGGGCTTCGGGACGTGGATGGTGAGTCACTTCCTCATTAACTCTTTGTTTCTTTGTCGGCATCACTGCTGCATCGTCTTCTGCTGATCGCGACCGCTTGCTGTAGGTTCGCAAGGTCCGACTGGGATGAGTTAGCTATGGTGAATAGATGGAATCGAACGAATTCGTACCGTTTCTCGGGCGCCGCCACTGAAATTGCGGGCATATTTGATGACAAAGCTGCCATCTGCACCGTCTTTGGGACGATTCGTTGGCTGATAGATGCGTTGGGAGATTTCGAGGTTCGCATGCGACGCGTCGCGCGAGGGCGTGTTATGAGGGATGAAAGCTCAAAACTATGACCGGTCGTTGCACACAAACATGACAATAGAGGCTGGATGTAGATGTGAGATGGGCTGGAATCCGTGAGAAAGAAACAGGTAGAATTAGAGGCAAAAGATCGCCGGAGGTCGAGCCTCGGACCTTGTCCCGTCTTTTGGTTGTAGATACCTCAGGTAGGTAGCGACCGAGAGCTTTCGATGAGGCCCCACTGTTCTGAGCGCGTCGCGACTAGAATGACGTGCAGCGAGCGCGTCGGCACGCGACTTCCACGCTGCAAATCACGTGTAGACTTGTCCTTTCGCTTGCCAAATGATCGCAACCTTGCCAAAAATGACATGGATTAGAATTGAACAGGGTCAAGAGCTGGAGCGAGGGGCCTGGCCTCAGTCAGCCGCGTGCATCCACCACTTTGGGTGCAGTTGTGTTTGTTTGATTTTAGACCCCAGTTGTCTCCGCCTCACAACCTTCAATTAACCGTGACTATCTCTATGAGATCCCTTTCAGTCTCCGTCTGATGCCCTCTTCTGTCTCTTCGGTCTTCGTATCGAGGAGTATCGTATCATTCCCGCCGTCCTTCTCGTCTTTGCCCACCACCCACGTTTGCATCACCTCCCTGATCTCCTCTGGCTCTTTGCGATTTGTCTTGCCCTCTGCAAGCCTCCATACGTATCCAGAGTAGACTGCAACTTCTGCAACCAAGACCAGTATACAGCCCCCCATTGTCAGAAAGATTCGTGATGTAAGGCTCCACCAGCGCGCCGCGATCCATATGGTTGCACCAACACCAATGACACTCAGGAGGAAGTTGAGAATCACCATGATTTGCTTTTGTACGTCGCCAAGTGTAGCCTCGTCATCGCCGTTGTCCGACTCACGCATGGGCCGGTTGACCTCAGCGAACATGTATGCTCTCGCAGATGCGTTCGGGAACTGCTGGGAAAACGCATCCATACGGGAGGGCTGCTTCAGCATGCGTTGGTATGATCGTTCTTCTTCGTCGCGTCGTAATCGGGCCATGAGGGCTTTGTACTCGTCGGACTGTGATGCAACTGTCAGTCTATGGGAATTGAGAACGCGCGGCGGTGCTGATGTACTGGCTCGGGCTTAGGGGGCGGCGGTGGAATGTACACCCGGGCGCCTCGCAGCAGACCCTCCAAAGAAAAACCGGTGATGCCCTCGTCCTTCAGATTCCGCCACAGGTCGAGTATCTGACTGTGGGTGATGGGATTTCCGGCCGCAGGATTATCGAGACTCTGCTCGACGCCCTCTGCGGCTTCCGGCTCGGCTGGAGGTGAAGAAGTCGACTCCGGCGATCCTTGCGCTCCCGCGTCAATGGCTTCTGATTCCTCCACCTTCGGCCTGACCTCTGCCAATTTCTGTAAGCCTTCCACAATGGAAGGCGTCATTGTAAGCCGTACCATGCTGTCAACAGAGATGGGCTGCCCCTTGCCCTTGGAGAATGTTCCGGAGACAGACTAATGGTGGGTTGGGGATGTTTTCGTCAGATTGGGGTTAACAGGACTGCGTCTCCAAGATGCTCCTTCTTCGGTGTCCCTTCTGCAGGCAGGCCGGGCTCCACGTTCGACATTCAGCTAAGCTTCAGATTGGAGGCCACGCCAGCCAATCAGACCCGTTATGCCCCACCATACTCCAAAAGTACGTACTCTCCAGCTGTGCCTGGATCGCCCAGCACGTCGTTCCGCGATACGTACCTTACCTAAGGACCGGGCCAGATGCACATTGAAGGTGAGCGAGAAAAAAAAGTCATCGACGAGTCGTATCATCACCACTCGTGTCTAGCTGCCAATTGCCACACCCACGGGTCCCGAGCAAGCCTACACCATACTGATGCCGTTGGACCCTCTGGCAGTCTTCTATACTCTCCATTGAAACCCTTTGGAGCATCACCGGAGCCATGCAGCTCCGTCCGGGAGCAGCGGTGCTGCGTAGCACCTACACAACGTCACAACCTCTCCTTCTGTCTTCCGCCCGATGCGCGCAATGTAGGCGGATCGCGCCTCTCAACACTCGGCTACCTGTAACAGCGGCATTTTACCACTCCTCTTCGAAGAAATCTTCCGCATGGGGTGCGGCTGTATCCGTCGCCTCGAATATCGCATCCAATGCTATCAACAGAGTGGTTCCGAAGGGCGATATGCATGTCGACCCGTTGCGGACGGTGGCCAAGGAGATGAAGTTCCTGACGGGTAACATCCGCAAGCTTCTCGGATCAGGCCATCCTTCTTTGGACCGCGCCGCCAAATACTACACCCAAGCCGAGGGCAAGCACATGCGGCCCCTCATCGTTCTGCTTATGTCGAGAGCGACGGCGTTATGCCCCAAGGGCCCTCGCCTACAGTCCGCGCAGGCTGTCGGCGGCGTCGACATGTCGATATCACCACCAAATATCCTCGCTGACGTCAACCCGAGCTCAACACCGTTGACCGCCCCCGACCAAGTCGAGTCGGGATCCGATATCCTCCCTTCCCAGCGCCGTTTGGCCGAGATCACCGAGCTCATCCACACTGCTTCACTCCTCCACGACGATGTGATTGACCATTCCGTGGCCCGCCGCGGGTCCCCCTCGGCGAACCTCGAGTTCGGCAACAAGATGGCTGTTCTGGCCGGTGACTTCCTTCTAGGCAGGGCCTCCGTTGCGCTGGCTCGCCTCCGGAATGCCGAAGTGATTGAGCTCCTCGCTACCGTCATTGCCAATCTTGTCGAGGGCGAGTTCATGCAACTGAAGAACACGGCGCAGGACGAAAGGAGACCGGTATGGTCAGAGGAAGCTCTCACCTACTATCTTCAAAAGACATACTTGAAGACAGCCAGTTTAATTTCCAAGTCATGCCGTGCTGCTGCGATTCTGGGTGGCTCGGACGCAGCTTCTGTTGAAGCCGCATACACCTACGGCAAGAACTTGGGATTGGCATTCCAGTTGGTAGACGACATGCTCGACTACACCAGAAGCGAGAAGGAGCTGGGCAAGCCGGCTGGGGCTGATTTGGAGCTCGGTCTGGCTACGGCCCCGCTGCTATTCGCATGGAAGCAGAATGCGGAGTTGGGTGCGCTCGTTGGCAGGAAGTTCGAACAGGAGGGCGACGTAGCAAGGGTAAGCGCGTCCACGTTGGGGTGAAAGCGAAAGCTTAGCTAACATGGTTTCAGGCGCGCGAGTTGGTGCTGCAAAGCGACGGCATTGAGCAGACGCGGGCATTAGCGGAGGATTACTCAGAGCGGGCGATTGCTGCCATTGCAGACTTCCCCGACAGCGAGGCTAAGGACGGTCTCATTGAAATGGCCGTGAAGGCGTTGAAGAGACAAAAATAAACACGGGCGACGGAAGTCGCGGTCGACCCGATGCACGACAACCTGTATAAACACGAAAACCTGGGATGCATGCATTATGGTACTTTGCATTCGACCTCTGTACAACAGTATCATCTGGGCTCCTGGGAGCGTACATGTAACGATATCATACAATACTTCTAGACGGTGTCATGGGGATGAAGGAATGGCCTCAGAAGGGTAGGGGCAAAGAGCCTGCAGCTCAATACCACACAACTTTCGCACTTACCAAGGACCCCGCCGGCTTGATCAGCGGGTGTCGGAGAGACCACACCCGACCTCGACCTGTCGGTCGTTGCGGACGACTCTCACAGATGATTGAGACGCCGGAAGTTGAGCTGCTACTTACAACACTGGGTTAGGCAGATGATTGGAGAGATGGGATTCTTTTACTCGATCAAAATGCCGTCGTACAGAAACTCAAAACCCGACGTGGCCTCGACAGGGTCCATACCGTCGCAAAAAGGCGGCCAGGTCCGTGGAGACGTCGTTTTCATTACGTCGTTCTTTTGCTCTACGGAAGCGGACCTGCAGCTGCAGCAGCCAAATGGCTACCTGGTACCATGAGCATGATCAGATGCAGGGATCGGTCAGGGACCATCGAAGCTTAGTCCTGCAGCCGGTCCTAAGTCGCTTCCCGCTCTCAACCCGTCCTGACAATCCACGATTTCTGACCAAAGTCTCATCTGATGTCCGGGTAGAAGGACGTTAAGGGGTGACAGACAAAAGGAAAAACGTGGGCCAGGCATTGATCAACGCGACTTTCTACTGTCGGGGCTCGAAACAAGTACAGGGACGGGGGCCGGAGGACTAGTGAACGGAAGAACGGCAAAAGCAACGACCGGCTATCGGGGCCGGATCGGTCACTCAACGCCCACCACCACCGATTCGCCTCAACTCACGACGGATGGAAATTGAGGTGATCACCGCTGGCGGGAGTGGCTCTCGAGATTGCCAACTCTGATTCGCCATTGGCGTCCCCGAGCCGGTGCAGACGGGGTTTGATTTGCCTCCATCGTGAATCGATCGAGTAACAGCAAATGGCCAGCCAACAGCGGCCACTCCTGGTGTTGAAGCCGTTACTCGATCAAGTCTGAAAACACCATCCCGGAACACCAGACCAAACCCTTCCAACCCTGGGCCACGTCGCATCAGTTAAAATTCTGCAGGCTTCAGAGAACCCTAAATAATCCACTGTCGACTGGCGCATGAACAAGGCGGCGGGCCGGATGCCCCAAAAGGGCGGTCTTTTACTCGATCATTACTCGATCGAAACTCGCAAAGGATGGAAAAAGCTCGGCCCTCCTTTCAGATGGCTTATGCTGCGCCAGCGGCAGATAAGCACCCACGAAGCCAAATGCCAGACCACAAAGAAATAAAGAAAACGAGCTTTGCCGAGAACGGCCGATGGGCGAACGCCTGGTGGAGCCTTGATCCCCCGTCGCTGGGACGTGCTCTGATTGGCTTCCCGTCGATGACTAAGGCCTTCTGGATCGGGAAACGGCTGCATCCGACGTCTGCTGGCCAATCAGAGGCTGCTGATAACGACAATGAAGACATTCAGGGTCCCCCGGGGGTGCGCGCGATGGGGACGGGACCGGACCTTCGATTGCAGGTCCAGCATCGGGAAAGGAGGGTTCGATAAGGCACCCCACACATTGCTAAGCCCAGCAGCACAAGCAGGCCGACGGCACCGTCCATGACAGCGGGCAAAATGCCACGAGGGGTGTGTGAGAATGTGGGAGGTTTCGGCCTGTGATTCCGTTGGCTGATCTTTCGTTGCCCCGTCTCGCGGCTTGTCAGAATAACGTTATCTTATCGGGAGCAAACTGAGAATGGAAACTGAGTGGAAGGGGACTGGCCTGGAACGAGAACGGCTATGAGCGAGCGCGAGGGTGGGCTGTGGATCGAACGTTGTGAGATTCCACGCCGTCTTTCCTTCCCACCTTTCTCCCTCATCCTCTCTTCTTACATTTCTCCTCTTTTTCTTTCTTTCCATGTTGTCAGCGTTGTAAACACTACGATTTATTTATTTGACTTTAAAGAGATACCCAAGAAAACTCACTGCTCTCACTTGAGTCTCACCTTACCACTCTTATCACAAGCCACACAACCCCCTTCAACAGCTCTAATCTCGATCACCCCGCCACCCCGCGACGAGATAAGCTCTCCCCCCAGAAACAACAGTCGTCTCTGACCAGCCCACCGCGGGGAAAGCTCTGCGACCTCGCCTCTGATCGTATATGAAAGCTCTTATCAGCTCTCACAATGACAGCTACTCAAGAGCCCACGACGCCCCTTGTCGTCCTCGTCTCAACTCGCGCAGTCCTAACCCTTCCCGACGATAGCCTCGTTCTCACTCCGGCCACGATCTCAGTGTCTCCAGGTACCGGCAAGATCGTAAACATCATCCCCGCCGTTCTGCCCAAGACCTCATTCCCCTTGTCGACAGTTTACATCAACTATGGCAACAAGCTGCTCCTGCCCGGTCTGGTAGATGCTCACGTTCACTTGAACGAACCTGGCCGTACAGAATGGGAGGGTTTCTGGACCGGCACCCGCGCTGCCGCCTCGGGAGGCGTCACCACCGTTGTGGACATGCCCCTGAATGCCATCCCGCCTACTACCACAGTCGCCGGCTTCAAGGAGAAGCTCGCGGCAAGCCAGGGACAGTGCTGGGTTGACGTAGGCTTCTACGGCGGTGTGATCCCCGGTAATGCCGATGAGCTTCTCCCGCTTGTCGAGGCCGGTGTGCGTGGCTTTAAGGGATTCCTGATCGAGTCCGGTGTAAGCACCTTGCCCTATCGAGCTGTCGTGGATGGTAGTATCTGACGATGACCAGGTCGACGAATTCCCAGCCGTGTCCTCCGCGGACGTAGCTCTCGCAATGAAGACGCTCAACGGCACACCGACGACGCTCATGTTCCATGCCGAAATGATCCCTCCCATTGCCGCCTCCGTAGGCGACGCAGTCCAGCAGTCCGAGCCCCCAGCTGCCCCGACGGGCGATCTCACCTCCTATAACACCTTCCTCGAGTCCCGCCCTCCTTCATTCGAGACGTACGCCGTAGAAGAGATTCTGTCGCTGGCGCACCTTGCGCCCGAGCTGCACTTGCACATCGTCCACCTCTCCGCGACGCAGGCGATCCCTCTCCTCCGCAAGGCCCGCTCAAAGGGTGTCAACATCACTGCCGAGACGTGTTTCCACTACCTCGGCTTCGCTTCCGAGGACATCGAAGACGGCGACACCAGGCACAAGTGCTGCCCTCCGATCCGCGAGCGGTCGAACCGGGACGGTCTCTGGGAAGAGCTGATCGCCGAGGACTCTTGCATCAAGACCATCGTCTCCGACCACTCGCCATGCACCCCTCAACTGAAACTCCTCCCCGACAGCCTGGAAGCCGCCGCGAGCGGGGAGCAGAGCCCCGGCTTGAACATGCACCACTCCGATTCCGGTATCGACATGACCATCCCCGGGGAGAGCGTCGACAAGATGATTGCGGAGAAGACGCTTCAGGAGACCGCCGTCGCCAAGGCGGACGCCAGCACGCGGGGCGACTTCTTCGCCGCGTGGGGCGGCATTTCTTCTGTTGGACTGGGACTGCCGATCGTGTACTCGGCGTCAGTAGCTCGCATCGCCGCGTCCGGCAAGGGCGCGGCGCCGTCGATTGTGGATATTGTGAGGTTGTGTGCTCAGGCTACTGCTAAGCAGGTCGGCCTGTCGCATCGCAAGGGCGCGCTCAAGGTCGGGATGGACGCCGACATGTGCGTTTTCGACGACGAGGATGCGTGGACGTTGAGGTCTGGGGACATGAGGTGGAAGAACAAGTGCTCTCCGTGGGAGGGCAAGGAGTTTGCGGGCAGAGTCCAGGAGACGTGGGTCAGAGGGCGCAAGGTGTGGGAGTTTGGAGGTGCTAATGGAGGATTTATCGGCCAGAGTCCGCTTGGTGAGGCTATTACTGAGAAGAGGGTCGCGTGAGGATAGATGGATGTGTTATCGGAGTCCGGCGATGCGAACTGGGGCTAGACAGCGATTTGGTAATACTTTTTTGAATAATGACGTGTCCATGACTGAAAAATACATCTCGTTTAATAAGGCCGTGAGAAACTCGACGAAATACCGACTGAGTCCTTTACGTCGGGATATTGGCAAGCAGTAACCGCGCGGGGCATGGTAAGTGAATTTCCCATTCAGAATGACATGAATGTCAGACCTCACCCATTTGTCCAATCTCATTGACCCTGTGTGAGAAATCAATTGCAGGCCCTATCGCTTGATAGATGCGCTCAACGAAGTGAGGAAAGGTGTGAACATGGTCATACCCAGGTAAAACTACTCAGAGGAAAGAGCTGTTTTGAATGAATCTCCAACTTCCCGGATTGGCCAAGCCGACAGACAATGTTGGCAGCTGTGAACCGTACGCATGAAGGAATGTCTTGGGGTTAATTAAAGTTATCGGACATGCTCGAGGCGAGGGAGAAGATCTCCCCGGCGGTCGATCAGTCTCGGGTACTTGCTTGAGACCAAGGTCGATTGGCGCTCGCCACCGACTTCTGGAATGACGGCGGAAATGACCGGCTGAACGTGCATTTGTTGCTGCTGGGATTTTTCCTCAATGACAGCCGGTCAGGGTGGGAAATAAGACGCGACGGTAAGACTGACGAGAACTGAGATAGGGATGGGGATGGAGAGGGAATTGATGAGGGTGATGATGGATGGGGTTCGCTCACGACGGACGACCTTCGCTTGCGAGCCGAGGTGGTTCCGTCCGGGCTGTCAAACTGGCGCATCTAGGTAAGCGACGTGGGACTAAGGTACTTCAGTCGACACGTGGGGCTGGCTGGGTGTTGTTGATCTAAAATGGACAGAGATGAATGGTGAAATCGTCTGTCTCGTTTCCAGACTGCGAGTGTAACATGGAAGTAAAGGCGGACGTGGACGTGTCTTTTTTGTCACTGGTGATGAGGAACTTGGGACAGTCTGGTACACATCAAAATTGATGTCAAAAGCACGTTTGCTTACTCGAAACCTCCCACGCCTTTTGTGGGCGAACTCGCCATCTCACGTGGAATTATGGAAACTGGAGGCCTGTGAACCAAACGTTTTAGTTGAGTTGCACAAGCGTAGACCTCTGTAATTCTTTCTGTCTTTGACGATGCTCAAGTCACGATGTCTTGGCCCCATCTGCGGTGAATTGTCGAAGGCCTAAGACCAGCAACAATCCTGTCTTATTACAAATTCGGTGGAATCCGTTTGACCGCCGTATCGCAGACCCTCCGCACTGTTAAGCGAGTTGGAGCTTGGGTCGCACTGGTCCGGGGTTATGCCGCAAAACGTTTTGATTGGGGATATCATTAGGTACCTACCTACCTACTAGGTACTGACGGGATGCAAGCGAGCTGCCGGAAACAAACGCAGCCGATTACGATCTCACTTGGCGCTTGCTGTTATTGGCTTCTATGTATGGAGTGCTCGACTTGACTTGTTGCTTCTCAACACGGCAACCTCTTCCACAGAGCGGCAGCGACAAATATGCGTCTTGTGGTTCAGAGGAATTGGCAGCTGGTTTCCCAGCATTTCGGATGGACGGCGAGACACAGCGAGACCGCCATCCCCCGTACATGCCGATGAATGTCTGGGTTTTAATGTACCGAATGGCTCGGACGAGGGCCTATCGTCGCGTCTTATCGACACCTACGATGAATGGACAAGAACCCTGGGATTCCTCAAATCTCGCCATCCAACCATGCCTAAACCCCATCCGTCGCCCAGTCGCCAAGTCGCCAATATCGTTTCCCCCGTTGAATCAAAGGCTTGGCCAGACTATCAACGACGGAGAACAGAGGGCCAGGCGAACATGCCTCGGAGCAAATTCAAAATGCAGGTCCGGCCTGCATAAAGACGAACTCGAGCTCGTCCCCAAGAACAACGTCGGGATGGGACCGTGAGCAACCCACGAGGGGCGCTTGCGGACTCGTGTGGGAGGGAACCTGCAGCCTGCAGCTGGGCATCTCGCTGCAGCTGATCCTGGGCTCGCTTCGCCGTCCGCCTGCCTGCACGAGAAGCATTGGCTTGACCGAATCTCAGCGCTCGCCCACTGCACCGGGGCCCTGGCCGGTGAGCTTGAGATCAACCTGGACGAGGAGAGGTCGGCGTATGTGATCTTTACATCTAGCCAGCGATCCTTTCACATGAACATTTGGGCCCTCCGTCGCTGAGGACCATCGGCTTTCTGTATTTTCGAGCTTCCTCAAGCGCAAGCTCACATCACGTCCATCATTCCTACCGAGCATCATCTGGTTTTTTCTCTCGCCAGCCAAATCAGACCCTCATCGTTGAAACAGAGCTGACGATCGGCGTCACTCCTCCACAAACGGAAATTCCTTGTCGTTTCTCTCCTCGAAGCGGCTGCTTGCAAGACATTGCCGCCCACCGCCCATCCGTCGCCCTCATCTCTCGAATACTCCACTCGATATCAGTTTAGGCTCCCGTCAGCACTGAGATCCAAAGTTCCATTTATCCCGTCAGCTCTAGAGCGAGGTAGCTGTCGGCTCGAGTTTAGGATTGGCCCCGTATCTTACGCCCCCAACATCTCTTCAGCTCAGCCAGCGTTGGAAAATATTAAAAGCATGTCTATGACGGCCATGAGGTGAAGCAAAGTGCAGCTCTTGTTCGTCGCCAGCCATGTCGCCACCAAAATTCAACGCCGTCGCTGGCCATCAGCCCTCGAATAATACGCCCCCGCCGGCCGACGACAACCCTGTCGTTCTTGACGTCGACAAGATCGATCGCGCAAGCTCCGTCGAGACAGCAATGGAGCCTGCTGCGCCCGCCGACCCGACCGGTCTGGAGAGTCGCTTCTCACTTTCGGGCGCTGGACACATTTCGCTTGATGATGTCGAAGCTGTCGACGTCCAAATTCGCGATCTCGCCGTCACTGTCGATACCTCGCCTTCATGGTTCGACCCTGCAACCTACCCCGACCTGGCGAAAGCAAAGTTTAATCCCCAACCGAGCTCCAAAACCCTGTTACACCATGTCAGCGCTTCCCTGCCAGCGGGAACTCTAACTGCCATCATTGGAGGTTCTGGTTCAGGGAAAACGACACTGCTGAACACCTTGTCGGAACGGATGGTCAGTGCTCGACTGTCGCAAGGCGGTTCAATTACATTCAATGGCAATGAAGGGGTGCACAACGCTCGACATGCCTACGTGATGCAGCAGGACATTCTCCTCCCGACCTTGACCGTAAGAGAGACACTGCAGTACTCTGCCGACTTGCGGCTACCGCCACCAACCACGGCTGAGGAGAGAAGGCGCATCGTGGAGGAAGTCATTCTAGAACTTGGCTTAAAGGAATGCGCCGATACAAGGATAGGCAACAGCCAACATCGGGGATGTTCTGGAGGTGAAAAAAGAAGGGTCAGCATCGGTGTCCAGTTGCTTGCAAATCCATCGGTGGTTTTCCTCGATGAACCCACAACCGGTCTTGACGCTACGAGTGCTTTCCAGCTCGTACGAACTCTCAAGAAGCTGGCTACAAAGGGAAGGACCGTCATCACGACAATTCATCAACCTCGTTCGGAGATCTGGGACCTCTTCGATGATCTTGTTATCCTTACCAGGGGCAGTCCAGTTTATTCAGGTCCAGCCAAGGAATGCGTGCCATGGTTCGAGGGCATGAACTTTAAGCTGCCGCCCTTTGTCAATCCTGCCGAGTTCGTCATCGATGTCGCAGCCATAGACAACCGCACACCAGAGCTTGAAGAAGAGACCACTGCACGGGTGGATCGACTCAAGACGGCGTGGAATCACGAGAGTCAGAGACGATATGCCCCATCAGAAAAGGCAGTGGAAACTTCGGGTCGAAGACGGAGTAGCAAAACCGCAACGACAAAACACGCCACATACCCGCGACAGCTCCGCGTTTTGACCGACCGAACCTTCAAGGTCACCTACCGCGACCCCATGGGCATGGCAGCAGCCATCATGGAGGCGATTTTGATGGCGATCATCACAGGATACATCTTCTACGACTTGCCCAAGGACCTGTCCGGTATTCGATCGCGACAAGGCGCCCTTTACACCGTCTCAGGTTTGCAGGGTTACTTGGTGCTCATGTTCGAGGTCTACCGTCTTACACTTGACATGCCAACATACGACCGCGAGCACAGTGAGTTCTGCGTCGATGCCGTCCCCTTTCTCGCATCACGTCGCCTCGCGCGTCTTTTTACCGAGGATCTCCCCGTGCCCTTCCTCTTCTCCGTCATTTTCTACTTCATGGCTGGATTCGATAATGATGCGAGCCAGTTCTTCACCTTCTTCGCCATCACACTCATCAACCACTACATTGCAGTCACATGCGCTGTCACCTGCGTGACGGCGTCTCGAAACTTCCCAGGGGCCAGTCTTATTGGAAACATGGTGTACACGCTGCAGAGCATGGCTTGCGGATATTTCATCCAGTCAAACACCATTCCAGTCTACGTGAGATGGCTCAAGTGGATCACGTATCAGGTAAGACACATGTGGCCATGATTGGAGGAACATGCTGATTTGGATAGTTTTACGGCTTCGGTGCCTATTGCGGCAACGAGTTCACCAACGCCTTGTACGATTGTCCATTGGAAGGTGGTTTCTCGAACCCGGAATGTAATCAGTACACTGGCAACTTCGTCATGAACTCCCTCGGCTTTCCTCCGGATTGGGTTTGGCGCCCGATCGTAATCATGGCCTCGTTCATCGTTTTCTTCAGCTTGTTGTCCGCAATCGGTCTCCAATACATCAAGCAGGAGATGTCTATTGCACGCGCCAGGATTTCCGACACGGATCTGTCTGCTGGAAAAGAAAAGATGAAGGCGCGCTCCATCTCAGAAATACGAACCATTGATGTCGGACTGGATGACTTTGCGCTGGATCTTGATAAAAGGGCTGCGTCTGGCAAAAGGCTCCCGCGGAAGCCCATCTTGAACCCAGTCAACACCACATTCCAAGCAGGCAAGCTCAATATCATCATGGGGCCGTCGGGGTCTGGGAAGACTTCTTTGCTCAATGCGATGGCTCTTCGACTGCACAACAGCGTCAGCACACGGTATCTGCCCTCCGGAAAGCTTACATTCAACGATGCCTCCCCGTCCAACTCGGTCATCCGATCGGTGTGCTCGTATGTCTGCCAAGATGACGATGCGCTGCTTCCTTCTCTCACGGTGCGCGAGACTCTGAGGTTCTCGGCCGGCCTGCGCCTACCGTCCCATATGAGCAAGGACGAGAAGTACGCGCGGGCGGAAGAAGTCCTGCTGAAGATGGGCCTAAAAGACTGCGCGGACAATCTCGTGGGCAACGAGCTGGTCAAGGGCATCTCTGGAGGCGAAAAGCGACGAGTCACCATAGCCGTGCAACTACTCAGCGATCCCCGAGTCTTACTACTCGACGAGCCAACCAGTGGTCTGGACGCTTTCACAGCCAACTCTATCATGGAGGTGCTGCAGGGGCTCGCAAACGAGGGCAGAACACTCATCTTGACGATTCATCAAGCCCGATCTGATCTGTTCAAGCATTTCGGCAACGTCCTGCTCCTCGCAAGAGGAGGCTCTCCGGTGTATGCCGGCTCGGCCAATAACATGCTGGCGTACTTTGCTCGTCAGGGCTTCGAGTGTCCCGCACACACCAACCCCGCCGACTTTGCTCTCGATCTCATTACGATCGATCTGCAGCATGAGCAGAGGGAAGCCGAAAGCCGCGAGAAGGTGAAGAGACTCACGGATACATGGCAGTCAAGATCTGCATCGGATGAAGAGGAGAACAACAACCACAACATCAACAACAAACGGCTCCCAGAAATTGATGAAGGGGAAGAGGGCAAGTCTCCCGAGTCGACCAAGATCCAAAAGCTAGATGCCATCGCAAGGTCTCCTTCGCATCCTGATGTGCCTTCCCGCAAATCATTCAACAAGGCCTCTCTCGCGACCCCGGCAGAGCTCGGGGCTCTTGTCCGAAAACGAGCTTCCTTCTTTACGGCGTTTCCCATTCTCCTCCATCGCGGACTCATCAACTTCCGTCGTCAACCACCTCTTCTCATTGCTCGCGTCATGCAAGTCGTGAGCTTGGGCGTTATTCTTGCGCTGTTCTTCTCCCCACTCAAAAACGATTACTTCTCGGTGCAAAACCGGATGGGTTTCATACAAGAAATCGCCGCCTTCTACTTTGTCGGCATGCTCCAGAACGTCGCCGTGTTCCCAGCTGAGCGCGATGTGTTCTACCGTGAGGACGATGACGGGGTGTACAGCGTCGAAGCCTTCTTGGCAGCCTATTCTGTCCTCGAGTTCCCCTTCGAGATCATCAGCTCCCTCATCTTCGGTGTCCTGGCCGATTTCGCCGTGGGTCTACCGTGGACGGTGGAGATGTACTTCTCCTTGGTCTTCGCCTGCTTCGGCATCGTTTCCTGCGGCGAGTCGGTGGGCATCATGTTCAACACGCTCTTCAACCACACCGGGTTCGCAGTGAACATCATCTCCATCTTTATGTCCGTCGCAAACACTATGGCGGGTGTCATGTCCATTGACATGCCGCAGCTGTACAAGATCTTCAACTATCTCTCTCCGATCAAGTACGCGTGTCGCGCAGTTGCGCCTTACAGCCTTCAGGGAATCGAGTTCACGTGCAACGCGGAGCAGCGATTGCCTAACGGGCGTTGCCCGATCGAGACAGGCGAAGACGTGCTGGATCTATACAAGTTCAACGTCAACCCGAGGGTCAACATTGCAGCGCTGGCGGGATGCGTGATCGTGTATCGCCTTGTGGCGTGGGCGGTTCTCCGCGCAGCGAGGACAAGATTGGACGGATCGAAGGGGAAATGAACCCGATTCGTAGATGGATGTATTGACCTTTAGATGCGATGCATAGCGATGCCTGTTTGTATTACACACAATTTACACATCAGAATTGTTCTAGCATTGCGGTCTCCATGTTCCGTGAACTCAGTGTCAGTGCGCTAACAGAAGCTGGAGTTGTCCAGAATCAGACGAACAGCCGAGTAGAGCTCCCGAGAGCCGAGGGGAGGTGATCCCGGCCCTCTGGGAGGGGTCCTCCCAATACGGAAGGAACCTTTAGCTCGTTGAAGCTCAGTGAAACGGCCCCGCACAAGCTTTTGTGCTCGTCGGAGGTTTTGGTGCGATAGCGGCGATTTGTCATAGGCGAGCTGCGAGCACATCGTTTCTCTTATTCCCTTATCGCTTACGTCCTCGATTTTCTTGTTTCCCCTTTCTTCTTCATCTAGTATACAATTGACTTGGATCAATTGAGACGACTAATTGTTGCTGGAGAATTCCTTGATCAAAAAATGTCTGAGAAGCTTCCCATCTCCAACCCAACGCCATCTCGGGCCTCGCGCCGCCGGCCCACGGCGTGGTGGACTCTCATTCCCGCCGCCCTCCTGCTCACATATCTCCGTTCCCCGTCGGCCGTCCCGTCGTTTCACGGCGTCGCGCCTGCAACCTCGTCCTCCTGCCGCCAGGTCGACCCCCTCTTCCCAACGCTCACCACTTCCTCCCTCTCCGACCTCGACAAGTACTTGGACACGCCAAAGTTCCGCAACGAGACGGTCGCCCGCCTGTCCGGCGCCGTCCAGGTCCCTACCGAATCGTTCGACAACTATGGCAGGGTGGGCGAGGACGATCGCTGGGACAAGCTCTTCGCCTTTTCCGACTACCTCGCCAAGACGTTCCCCAAGGTCCACGAGCAGCTCAGGCTGGAGCGCGTGAACACCCACGGCCTGCTGTACACCTGGCAAGGCTCGGACGAGAACCTCAAGCCCACCGTCCTGATGGCGCACCAGGACACCGTCCCCGTCGCGCCGACGACGATCGACTCCTGGACGCACCCTCCCTTCAGCGGCGCGTACGACGGCAAGTTCGTGTGGGGCAGGGGCGCCATGGACTGCAAGAACTCGCTGATCGGCATCCTCGAGTCCGTCGAGCTGCTCCTGGACGCCGGGTTCGCCCCCAGGCGGACCGTCGTCCTGTCCTTCGGCTTCGACGAGGAGATCTCGGGCGAGAGGGGCGCGGGACACCTCGCCCCCGTGCTGGTCGACCGCTACGGCAAGGACGGCGCCGCCGTCGTCATCGACGAGGGCGCCGGCTTCGACGTCCAGTGGGGCCAGACCTTCGCCCTCCCCGGCACCGCGGAGAAGGGCTACATAGACGTCGAGATCGTCGTCCGCACCCCGGGGGGCCACAGCTCCATCCCGCCTCCCCACACCGGCATCGGCATCCTCTCCGAGATCGTCACCAGGATCGAGGCGAGCCCCTACAAGCCCGAGCTCATCCCCGGGAACCCGTACCTCGGCAAGCTGCAGTGCGGCGCCTCCCACGCCCCCGACTTCCCCGCCAACCTCCGCAAGCTGCTCCCGAGGGACGACGCCGCGATGGTGTGCAAGCGCAAGACGGACAGGCTGGCCGAGGAGGCGGCCAAGGCGGGCCCGCAGGTCAAGTACCTCTTCACCACCTCCGTCGCGACGGACATCATCGAGGGAGGCGTCAAGATCAACGCCCTCCCCGAGCGCGTCCGCGCCGTGGTGAACCACCGCGTCAACGTCGGCGACTCGACCGACAGCGTCAAGAAGCACATCGCCGAGGCCGTCCGCCCCGTGGCCGACAAGTACAACCTCACGCTGCACGCCTTCCCCACCGACGACGACGACGACGACGACGACGACGGCCACAAGGAGACGCCGTCGAGCATCACGCTGAGCGGCAACGACAAGAAGCTCGAGCCCGCGCCGGTGACGCCGACCAGCGTCGAGGGCACGACGCCCTACGGCATCCTGTCCGGGACCACGAGGGCCCTGTACGGCGAGGACGTGGTCGTGTCGCCGGGCATCATGACGGGCAACACCGACACGAGGTACTACTGGGACCTGACGCGGCACATCTTCCGGTTCTCGCCCGGCTACGACCCCGAGAGCGACGAGTGGGCCGGTATTCACACCGTCGACGAGAAGACGAGCGTCAAGGGCCACATCAACCTGGTGAAGTGGTACACCATCTTCTTGAGGAACGTCGACGAGGCGGACTTTTGAGTAAAAAGAATGAGGGGCTTGAAAGCCTTTACGTTGGAAAATCCTGGCGTTCGTTATGATCTATTACGCGTGACAGACGCTATCTATGAGCCAGATTGGGTTGGCATTACTTCGTTAGTGAGGTACTTGCCGCCCTGCAGATGTCTCCAAAGCAGGTAGAACGCAGGGTACGTACAGTCGGCGGTGTTAGGCCAAGAGTCTCCAGGTTGCGGAGAGGCAGTGATCAACACACAAAATTGACCAAGAATTCAATAGAAGAACATCTTTGATGTTTGGTGTGACCTTGATGAGACTCGTATTCATTGGCACCTTATGATTGGATACACTAAATGACCAAAAACCTTCCTCTTCTCAACAACCTGTCGCTGCATCGTCGTCCTTCTCGGGATTCGTGAGCAACCGAACAAAAGAAATCGGCCTTCATCATTGGTATTTTTCTTTGCGACTTGATGAAATTTCCTCGCCGGTACCTTCCTCTCAAAAAGGCTATTGAGCGTATCCTGCGACATGCCCTTGATCTCTGGCAACCGGAAAAACCCCCACGCGATCATCAACAGCGTAAAGGCCGCGGCCGGAAACGCCGCTTTGCCTTTCAGATTTCCCTCTTGCGGGTTCAGGAGATACGGGGAGGCTATGGTGTTGATGATGGAAAGAAAGTAGCAAGTGTTCCGGCCGAGAGAAATCGTCTTGACCCTGAGGTTGCTCGCGCCAACATTGGCAGCGATCCCGTAAGGAACCGGACCGATACTGCCCCCACTAAAAAAAAGACTCTGTTAAGTTGGATTTTCGGCTACTTTCAGACTTTACGACTCTTACTATAGATGAAGAACCGGACGAAAAGCATGGCGTATTGTGCCCACTTGATGTTGCTGCTGGCAGGGGTGTTCGTTACGAAGTCGAGAAAGCCAACGAGAGACATGACGGGAAGCATGGCGATGAGAGCCGTACAAGTACATTGTCCGCCAACCGAATCTCGTGACGATACGGTTCCCACAAATGCGAGGCCGGCGTTCCCTATGGCTCCGTCAGCGAACTGTGCCCCGGGACGACTTGCGGAGCAACTCACCAATTGACAGGTTGAAGGAGTCGGATGAATCGAGCCCTGCGAGAGTGAAGAAGTAGGTGATGTAGTTCTGGATGGCCATAGACCGACATGCAATCCTAACTAAATCTGCAGTTACTAGAAGTAGACGGAGTAAATGTTCAAGATCAGAATCATCTTTGCTGGGAAAGTGTTTGGAAAAACTCGAATTCAAACATAAAAGGAAGAGAGAAGCCCATGGCCATGGATCTCACACAAGCGGGATAGACATCACAGCCTTCGACTTCGACTTCGACTTCAAATAAGCTCTTTTCAAAATTCTTCGTCATTCACCAAATTGCCGATAAACATGGAGCTCACGCCACAATCCTCCATGAACCTGGTGTTGGGGGCTTCAAGTGTGAGTAATCTTGATGGCGCAGCTCCTGATTGTGCAATTTCTCATGCACTTTTACACAGGTCGGCGATACGACGGCCGATTCCATGGCACGATTTGATACGCCCGACCAGGTGAGCGACTTCTTGAATGCGTTTCACGATCGCGGGTACAATCAGCTGGAACATCTGAGCCAAGGATCGGAGCTGTTGCTGCAGGTAACAGGTTCATTATTTGACACCAAAGTCACATCCGGGGAACCAGGAACACACACACAAAGGAGAAAATCTTGAATGAGATTGACATGATACCCGAGATCCGGCTTCCGCCGGCGGGGTTGAAATTACCGGCCGACGAGCTGCTTCACCCCGCCCGAGGGGGGTTTGGAATTTCCGCGTCTCAGCCAAGCGGCTTTGAGCAGCTCTCAGAACAACACGTTTGAGCACTGTTTGGTCCCTCGCCCCAATTATGGTATCATGTCTGAGCAAATTGGAACCAATGACATGCGCTCTAACTAGGTAGTAATGGTAAGTGCTACTGGACCAGCGCCATTCGCGGCCCCCATTCTCGTACCAGAGCGCCTCTATAAAGCATTGCTCTGAGCTGAGTTCGTCCCATTTCCCATTGGTTTCCTGCCATAGATTGACCAGCTACGAGAAGACAGTCAGCCATTTTGACTCCGGCGACGTGAGGAGAGTGGACGCGGCGCAATCCCGCGTTGTGTTTGACTTACATTGAGAAGTATGCATGAATATTCTTGTCCTCGAAGTCTTTAGCATTTTCTTCCATCAGTTCCGAAACCTGCTCTCTCGTCCACCCGAGAGCTCTAGTGAGCAGGGCCATACATATGCCCTCCCATCCCCTCGCGAGATTTTCGTTGTGCCAGACGCCGAGCTCTTTATGTCGTAGCTCCCTCGGCCAGGGGTTTGTAGGCCATTTGAAGTGCAGTAGAGTAACGTCAGAGAACCCGGCTTCCATGAGGACGGGTTTCAATTCCTTGGCGTCTTGGTAGGCACGCCCAAACAACTCTGAAGCCCTCTGCACTAACCGGGCGGCTTTTGAAATCGAGTGATCGGGTAGCAGCGTACCATCATCCGAAAGGGGGGCGATGTCAACTTCAACTAATTCCAGATAACCACCCGGGTTTAGATTGCTATGCTTGAGAGTCAGCCACGAGCTTGTGTTTTCCACAACGGTCGACGTAACTCGTAACATTTGCGGACGTATTCATGCCAGTCGCCCACGGAGGAATTCATCATTCGGCTATGAATGTAGTCGAATCTTTGCAGGAACGTCCAAGGCTCTTCAAAATCGGCGACTTCAAATCGGACGTTTGGCGGTATACTAAGCAGTGAGCAATTGAAAGTTCCAAAAAGAGAAAGAATGAACGAGATCATACAACATTGGCTGCACAGGGGACAGATCGATCCCGTGGACCTGATTCGGAGAATAAGAATCAGGTTCGACAAATCTTGGCTCGGAATAATCACATACTTCAGCTTCTGGATGTTCGTCTCCAAATTCGATAGCCCAGATACCAGTCCCGGTGCCGACGTCAAGAACTCTCCCAACCTTGGCACCCTTCGCAGCTGGGGGCGCATTCCCAAGTTTATTATTGAAAGTGAGGAGCAACAATGCGTGTTGTAAATCTATGTGTTCAGTCAAATTCAGGGCTCAGTGTCTGGGGGGACTTGAAGTCTGTCGTGTGAATCGTTCGTCCTTTAGGCCACAAGTATGAAACAGGTGTGAATGGGCTTTCAGGCTGATAAAGCGACGACTGCCATGCGAATGACGAGGGAAGGGACATGTACACCGACCGAGTATGGGAAAAACAGCCGGTAAGACAATACCAGACGAATGCACTTACCAAGTCTCTCGGTTTCCATTTCATCATTTGGAATGTTGTATTCTATGATGTGCGGTCAGCTTGCTTAAACCAGGGGATCGGAGGACCAATCCTTTGCTCGAGCCTCGAGACGATTGGAGGCGAATGAAACTTACTGCCGTCGTTGTACCTGTGATATGTCCTTCCGTTCTCAATTCGATAATCCATAATCGAGCTGTCAACGCTTCTTATTGACGAAGCCACGCTCCGCTGAGCACATCACTTGCGTTTAACTTCGGTTCACAGACTGTTACACAGCCAGGCCGAGGACGACGACAACACTTACCATGTCAAGTGCGGAATCATAATCCTAGTCAACAACATCAGACCTCGTGACTATCGACAGACAATTGGATGGCATAGTCACCTGGTCATCGGCCTCGATCAAGACCTCACGGTCGGGCACACTATTGGGCCATGTATTGAGTGCAGCTCTCGGCCCCGTAGCACCGAACGACTCGTCCATATCCGCTATCTGGTGTAGTAGTAGACCGAAGCAACCGGGAGATTGTCTCACCTGGGAACGCATACCGAGCAGCAGCGCGGGGTCTATTAAATGCGTGGTGGGTCGAGAGCCCCTCATCTGGCAATGGCTGCCAATCACAAAATGCCTGCTCACCGACGGAAATTACGCCTGCAAGAGGAACAACACCGGAGTGCGAAAGCGAATAAGAGTTGAGGAAGCAACAGGGGCCCTGTTCCGCATCAGCATGTTTGTCCAGCGTGATTTGCCAACCAACCAACAAACCTAACACAACGGCGTACTGCGTTATTAAGATGAGGATGGCAAATATTGGGGCAGGTGCTGTTCCTACGCAAAGACTTTTTGCATTTGGAAATTTCATCCAAGATCCTCCCTTCCTCGAATGTTTCTGCTCTTGTCGCCGTAGTTGTTCTTTTGTCTTGCGCGCAGACGGGTGGGAAAATGACCACACAAAGTGTAGGATTAGAGACGACATGTAGAGAGCACCAAGTCGGTTTGGATCGAATTGATCTTGATGCTTCCCAGATCAAACATCTTATCATAACCTTCCTTCAACGAATCCCAACTTGGATGTTGCCGACTTTGCGTCACATAGTCCTTGACGATGCTTTGATAAACTCAGTACTAGGGACTCAACCAAACACGTGAGAACAGATGAGCTGGGATCGAGGACTATCAATAACGTTCATTCTGCCTCAAAAGCATGTACATTAGGCGAAGCTTTTCACAAGAAACAACTATTTCTTGCTTTTATACATTGTCCGATTTTCAACCTTCGATACTCTGACTGGGCACTCTCAGTTCTAGACGGCATATAACTGCTTGGGTTCTGAATGCGTAGCATGTCTTGAAAATCTCGTATTTTGATGGAAGATGCTACCAGCCGGGATCACATGAAGCAAGTCGCCACGTACTTGGATGCTTTCTGTGACAACAAGGCCTCCGTGGACCAAGAGCCAGCAGACAGTAGACTTGGAAACAAAAGCGAGGATTTCGTAGACAGAATGAATATTCTGTCGTTTTAGCTGTACAAATGAGCCCGACCCAACACCTTGTTTATGTGCCTTATTGTCAATTGATGAAAAGTCTCGTGAGTTACATGGGGCAATAAGGATCTATCTGCAAGCAAATTCAAGTTTACATACGGTATGATATGTATTTGGGGCGGCACAGCGCCGATTTGACCAAGCCACATCTGTGATGCTTTCAAGAAATACAGAATACAGCCAACGTCTCCTCTTAATGGCAAGCTCAAGATCATTCTTCACTCACTTACAAGAATCCATTAACCGGATGTCATAAACGACACCACCGTCTATCTTGTCTACTCTCGCGCCATTCTAACCGATAACAATCAACCGAAAGAGCATGGAGGTTCGGTTTGCCCAGCTGTATGATGTCAACTAACACACATCAGCTGATCAAAACCTTCAAGCACCGATACAAGCGGTTAAAGCTAACCGCTGACTGAACGTCGTCAAATGTCCGGCGGAAGCCTCGATGAAGCCCTCGCATTCGTCCTTCAGATTCTGTCTCCCAGGATCCCTTACTCAGGCCATCAAACAACCACAGAACTCAAGAAATCCTCCAAAAACATGAATAGATAAAGTCACCCTCACATGTAGCATCTCCAAAACGTCCCAGAATCCCATGAATTTGAGGGCACAGACATCGTCCCGTCTCCACGTGTCCAACGCCCAAAGCCACCAGCCTGCAAAGCCCATCCCCCATCCCTTCATCCGTTGCATAGCCCGCCACCAGAAACGCCAAAAGGAACGCTTCTTTCTCTAGCCCCCCCGTCACCGATTCACCCGCTAGCTGCTGACGTTTCTTTCCCGTTCCACCCAGGATGCGCGAGAAGTCCAAGAAAACACCCGAGCAGACCCCGATGGCGCGCTCTCCAAACCTTTCTCTCGCGTCTCAAGCGTGTAAAATGACGTCTCCTCACCCCCCCGGGGTCTTCTTGCTTGCATATGCCGGCTGATAACATCAGTTGAACCACTCGCTCCCTCCATGTCCCAATACACTGGTGAGATGGGAACCAAACGAGGTGGTGTGCAGCATGCAGCATGTGGCTGAAGCCAAGCAGATTCAGAAGCTTTCTGCGATCGCCAGACTTAAGTCTCGTCGAGCTTGCAGGGGAATTGGAGAAAGAAACAGCCATCACCCTGGGCCAGCGGCTGGGAAAAGCAAAGCACAGGCAGAGCTCGGTTCAGCTCCCGCCACGCCCTGAGCTCGTTTGTTTGTTCGTTTGTTTGTTCCCCTCATTCCCGACGGCGTGGACGCCGCGAACCCTTTTCCGCTAGGAGCTTAGACCTCACCCTAACACGAAATCAAACGCTGTGGAATACTCGGTATCCCTTCCATCCATCCTCGAGTGACTGGCGGACGGACGAACGGACTGCCAAGGCCCAAGGTTGAGGAAGTGCCTGTGGGCAAACGAGCCAGGGATGTCAAGGCCGATGTGAAAATGCCATCAAGAACCACGACACGGGCGACGACAAACCGCGGTCCGTCGCAAATGGCAAAGATATCCTCACACCAGAAGTGACCTGTCCCCACCGCCTCATGATACCATCAAAACCCCCACCAGACCAAACATTGCAAGAAACGACGCTATTCATCCTTGGCCCGGGCTGGGCCAAGTGTCTTCCATCATCTTGCCATGGACCCCAGACACCGCATGCCAGCTCCTGACGCCTCACCGGCGCCCTTTGATGCAAGCCTCTCCCGAGTTGAAAGACCGGTGAGCGCAAAGGGAACCAGTTCGCGACGTGGAGTTGTGATCAACGCGCCCGCCCACTTCCCCAGGATCTCCATGCCCCCCCAAATTTTAACCTTGACCTCCCGCCCCCCCGGTCGTGCGATTTAGAAAGCATGTCGGCGGACGAAAACGTCGAGATTGCTGCGGCTTCCCGTGCACGATGCTGAGACCTTTCAGACCGGAAGGGGGGGAAACTGGAATAAGAAAGAATTAGCTGCGTCAGAGAAACAAGGACGCAGGGGAGCATAGGTTTCCGATGCGCGGTAAAGGTCTTGGGGTCTAAGCGTACATTCAGAGAGAGAAGAAAAAAGCAAGAACGATCGATACATCTAATCGAGTTCTAACATGGAGCCGACGCCTGACGGAGGTGGTTCTCACCCAATCGCAGAATGCTGTACATACGCCCAAGTAGACCATTCAAATCCAACCAGGATACCACACATCACAAGGTGTCAACAATGGCTCCGCACATCCAGGGACGATGTGGAATATCCGACTTTGGCCAAAGTGAGTACGCTCGTGTCTCAGACCTGCAGCGATCCACCGGCTTGGGGCTGCCTCGTCGCTGCCGGCTGCTCTTTGGCTGACAAGTACAAAGGCGTCGACGGCGTCCCATAAGTAGAAACAAGCTGCACGGCGAACGACGTCGCAGGCTGGACCCCGGCGACGAAGAGATAATAGTGAGCTGGTAGATTCACATGAATATACCAGTGCAAAGAGACACTTCCGACTAGTTGGTGTAACCCAGGAATCAGGGCCAAGCGGTGTCGTCAAGGCGTCGTGGTGATGGATCACCTGCCAGGTCAAGTGGACGGATGACTGAACTGATTCAGGGCAGAGAATGCGCCACCATCTGATTAGGTTGCCACAAAGGAAACCGTCCACACTCAACGTCCGCTGCCGCCCTGCCGGAGGACCGGGATCTGTCGGACGCCTCGGTATGGGTGGGTATGATTACTCGAGACAGCCATGACGAGGAAGCTCCGTAAGCAGAACCCTTGTTTGAGATCTGACAAGTCGCACTTGATAACCCCCGAAAAACAGCTTGTGTCACCCGAGAAGCGTGTCTCTCACAGACCGCGGCCGCTAGCCGAATCATGATCCTCGGCTGATTATTTGCCGTGTCACTTCTATGAGGGCAAATGCTGACTGACGGTCAAGGCTCGGGCTATGGCAGCATCTAATGCTGCCGACCCAAAGAAGACGCAATAGAGTCGCACAGCAAGACTGCGTTTGTTTGGCAAACTGCAGGGTCGTTAGGCGATGCCCCGACCTGGCTGCCTAGGAAAGGGGTGCATGCGGGCTTGTGACACTATGCTTACTTTCGCGCTTGAGAGTCGCAAGCGATGCACCCCCCCAACCTCACGTCTGGCCCGGCAGATCCATCATCATGCACATCTTTCGGACGGAGGATTGGTTGCGACTGTACACTCGTTCTGGCCTGGCCCAAAAGCGCGTCGCTGACGCCTTTCAAATCCCGACTCTACGGAGAGGCGGTCGCGTTCGTGGTGAGATGCTCGTCCTAGTCAGTGACCATCTGGGCAGCCGCTGCAAGCCTGCCGATCGTTGGTTTCATTCGATCAGCTTGAGCTGCCTTCCTAGCGACATAATACACGCAAGCTTGCAAAATACGCACTGCCGTACGTAGAGCAAGGCATCCATGCACGTGAAATCGCACAGCCTTGATGCCGACAGTCCATGTCGTTGGGCACTAGCCTGGCAAACACCTGTCCAAAGGGCGGAAGAGTTGGCCAGATACCTGTGGACCCCCGAATACTGGTGATCGAGATTAGATCCTGTAGAGTGCGGGAGATCTGCTGCACGCTGCGTGAGTCGAATGGTCCGAACATCGTTGTCTTGACCTGAACAAAGGCAGGTGGTTGGAGAGAATATGGGTCCTTCGTATATCGTTTCTGGCACATGCCGTCGGTCTCATATTGAGATTAATCATGATGACGGGAACAACACGGCGAGGCGGCTTCCGGAGCAGGTTTGGGCGTTCGGAGAGCTATGCGTTGCTAGTGTCTCTGGGACACCACCATCATTGACGAACTAGTCGTGACCAAGACTTGGCTGGCGGCTAGGAGGCGCTTGTAGTAGCGTTCTCTGACCCATATGTGACGAAAACCTGGGAAGAAGCAAGCTGAGGCCCTTCGACAGACCAACCCAGCCGCAAATTCTGACTTGGAACTTTGAGACGATGCAAGAGCCCGACGTCGTGGGCTGTGTCTGCTCGATACTACGTGGATAGTCGTCGTTGAAGATGGCGGGGCGCAGAGTGGATGATGCTGGCGCTATCAAGGGAGTCCTTTCTCCAGAAATCTGGAATTGGCTTATTCCCTGCTACGAAACCAACGTGTTCAGGCTTCTGGATTAAACATACCGGACACCGACTTTTCTCGCTGGGACACTCCTGCTTCGCGACACCCGATATTTCAAATGGTAAGACGAGGTGAACACCGCTTGATGCCTACGCCCTGTTCTTCGCACGCTAATTGTCGATCCAGCAATGCCACTGGACTCGAGAAGTTCGCCCAGAGGAAGGTTGACGGGCGGTGGTTGGTCAAATCGGCATGAATCACTTCTTCTAGTGAACCCAGCTGATTAACAGCCGAATCCCTGCGCTCGTGAGCCTTGCGTGCCGCTCGCACTGCGGAGCTCTTGATGGCGCGGGTCTGTGCTGCAAATAGAATGTGGAGAGCGATTTTGCTCAACGCCTTGCCCGAAGTAGCATCGCCTCAGTCAAAGTAGCCGATCTCTCAACCCAACTTGACACTTGCGGGAAGTCTGGTGGAAGAAGGTTGCCAGGAAGATCGTAAGTCGACGCCAGCTGAAGATGGCTGGTGTCCACCAAAAGAAGTTTGCTACTCGGTGCGTTTGGAGCTGGTTCAAGGTTCGTTTCGATCTCGGTCTCAACGGCACCTCGCGTGTTCTGACGGGGTAGATCGGACGGTGCTGCCGCTAGGTTGGCATCTGCTTGTCTTCACGAAGCCATCCATCCAGGAACATGGTGCTCGCACATTTGGCGGTGTGATGTCCTATCCGATGTGTGTGAGGCATGGGGTGTCTAAGATAGAGAGCGAGCATTCGCCCATCCTCCCTAAAGACGGAGACAAGGCTATATTACGTAGGAGATACCGAACCCACGACAGCAACCAAGGGCAACAGAGCTTACGCGGTGGTCGGCCGAGATGTGCACCAGAGGTTCGGACCCTTGACCCAGGCATGCATCAAGCCTGCAACGAAAGCAGGTTGCTGAGATCCTTACGAGTCGTGTGGAGATTGTCAGTGATGTCGTGAGCGGAGCGATGGTGAGGTGCAATGACGAGACCAGACGTTCGTGCCCATGTCTTCAGCCCCCAAGTTGAGAAGCGACGTAGAGTTGCTCGAGAGACCAAAAAGCGTCGGTGAGTGCGATGTTGCTGTCTCGACTCTCTGATGAATCATCCACCGTCTGATTCCCTGCGAAAATCCCCGAGTCTGCAGCGGGCTCTGCAGCGGTATGGAGGGTCTCAGGTCCTCCAGAAGGACCCCTTTGGTTGAGGATGGAGACGCTCACTTGACGGGTGACGAACCACAATCAAGATGCCTGCCGGACAAGAATACTCTGGGAAGAGACCCACATTCTGAGTCCAGCAACCCAAGCCGCCAAGGGCTGAGAAGGTGAATCGCAGGCGAGTCGAATGCGCACCAATGAGTGGAGGGTTGCGCCGATGTGTTGGTGGATGTGGCTCCAAGTATCTCGAGGTACACGATGGGTGTCTCTTTTTCCCTCGCTAAGGAGTGTGCGGTTTAGCCTCTTTTAACCCTGACGGACACGGTCAGGGATTGCGTTATTGGACCATGGATCTAGGGTTGAGCTAGGTGAGGGTTGGAGAGGTGAGAGAGATGCGGTTCCGCTATGAGCCCGACTGAGGTTACAATGGGGGGTTTCTAAAGTTGTTTTCCCGTCTCTGTGTGGACTTGACCAGCAGACTGCAGTGACTGGTGCATCCGCCCGAAATTCTACCCTCGAGGCTCAGGATGACAGACAGGAAGCAAAGCGGGCTGATGCGCTGCAGAGAGCAGCACAGCACATTAACAGCCCCTCACCGTCGCCGCACCTCCCGCAACATCGTGGGCCCTGCAGAGGAGCCTTGAAATACCATGGTCCAGGGATCTCGCCTGAGAGTTAGGTATGAAGACCAATATCGAGATCGATGTCAAGCGCATAATCCATACCTTGAACTCATGTTGAGTGTGGACAGACGGGAAGTTCTGTTATGGATTGGGTACAGATTGCGTGCGCACTGATGATGGTCCAATGTTGGTGGATACCAGCCGTCGACGGCACGCACCGTCTCTTAAAGTCAAAAAAAGAGACGGGAAGCAACTAGATCCGACAAACGGTCCAAGCCTTGCGCTCGGGCTTTCGGATTCATGGTCATTGGGTTCGTTTATTGCTTTCAAAGTCGCACCTTGATCAGACGGTCCGCTGAAGCGTTTCCTATTTTGCACGTTTTTGGAACGGCCAATGTCGTCGTTCAAGTGGCTGACGATGGACCATGGTTGTGCTCCTCCTAGGAAGTGACGGTATGCGTCGTTGAATTGGCGCTGAGAAGCCCGACCTGTTCGATGTACTGCAGTGCTCTAGGATCCCAGCACCCCTTAAAGGCGCTGTTGTGGTCAGTGTCCCGAGGAGTTCGAATGAGCCTCAGCGGGCTGCCCCGAAACGTCTGGAATTCCGTGTTACAAACCGACAGGTCACTGTCAAGTTTCGACGGGTGGAAACAGCCTGAGGTCCCTCGCCCGCCCTCCACCAGCAGGAGTCGGAGTCGCATGCATGTCTCAGCCACTTGTCCCGACCCCCGACGATGAAGCACCTTGGTGAGGTGCCCCCTGTGGCGCTGATTACAAGCTCAAGATGCTTCAGTCATGACCCTTGGGAAAGAGGCGCGCATCAATTCCGTCGTGATGCCCCATGATTAATGTGTTAGCAATGACAAAATCGATCGTCGAAGAGCTGAGACGACAAGTTCTCATTGGAAATGAGTGATGCTGAATGGGCTGTGTTGGTCACCGTTGGACGAACGACAAGGTCCAGCAAGCCCGTGCAGCTAAGCTGTCGGCGAGTCGAGCGAGCGAGCTACGGATAGCTTTATTCGGGACAGAGCGAATCCTTTCGACTTGAGCTATCGACCTCTGAGCCTTCAGCGACCTTTGCAACCCAAGCGATCAGAGAAAGCCGAGTGCGACGCGCAAGTCTTGCCTTAACGTCGAGTATGTCACGATCGCTTTGTTGACCCCTGATGCCCCAATAGCTCGCACTCATTGGTTATGACCTGCCAGCATCGCTCCTGCGCATTGCGCCAGCAATACCAGCATTCGCAAGATAACGCGTACGCCGCGGTGGCTTATCTTGCATTGGGACCCAAGATGAGTATGGAAAAGCTTGTCCATTGAAGCTCTGGTTACTGTTCGTGGGTTCAGACCCTTGACAGTGAATCCGACCGACTTGCAGCATTCATAAGCAGGAAGAACGCGTGGTGTACGATCAGCGGACAGCGCCATGTGTTGCATGGAAAGGTGGTCGAGCGCGCGAGGTTTGTCCACGTACGTCTTTGAGATGCACTGAATATCGGTAATAGCGCTGCGCAACTCTACGGGGAAACGACCCCATCGTCGGGTCAAATGGCAACGTAAACGAAAGTTCGGATATTATACTCTCTGTCCTGAGCGTGGGGGCACACTTCCATTAACCAGAGCGTCCGTAACGAGGACAAATGGGGCTGGGCTTGGATTCATGAGAGAATAGAACTGAGACGCCAGGCATGCGACCCCTCCCCTGGTTGAAGCAAACAGCTGGGCGCATATGCCGTTCAACCTGAACATTTTGCCGAGAGCGGCAGATTGGTGATGATTGGCGCGGCCGATATCCAATCAGGCATGACGGACGAGAACACAGCGACAGGCGTTCAAAGTCGTGGATCGGTCGTCCTCACTTCTCAGACCCGAGGTTACTTTTATGATGGCCATGATTGACTAGCTCCGGGACTCCCAGTACAAGACGGGGACGCAGTGATTAAGGTTGGGTAGAAATCTCAGTGTAAAATGAGCCAATTCGTGTTCAGAAGGTCGTCCGTGATGTTCAGACTCGAGAATGAAGTGGTGTGTCTTGGGCCAGAATCGGACTTGTCATATCTTGCATACTGCGTACAGTGCACAGCTAGTCGTCCAACTCCTCGCTTGCGGGGAAGCTGTTATTGTGTAAGGGGTTTAGTTGTAGTCTCCACGAGACGGGTAAAGATATGAAAGGATCGAAATAGCGAGTGAGACTCTCTGTCGCTTTCTCTCGTGGGCAATTTAGGCCCTCGGTGGCTCGGAAAGCGGACGAATAGATAAATTACGGCTGGAGCCGAAGTGAGAGGAGACCAAGGTCCTCCGTACCCATACTCCGTACTGTACTCCAGACTTACGGCGTAATATGGCCGATGACAAGGCATGGCCTGCTGAATCAGGTCTCGTGGGCTGCCAGTGCCTTGACGGGCAGCTTGCTTTTGGTCATGCAGCCCGGGATTGCGATAAATAGCCGAGATGGATACGGTCTGAGAAGCCGCAACGGGCTCAATACCGGCCGATGCGTAAGACTCTGACAAGGTTGAAAGAGACAAAGATCTGCTCGATCGGCGATTCACGGGAGCGAGAGACCAACGAAGACCGACTGCACGAGACGGACGCGGCTAGATGACTCGAGCGCCGCGCCGTGTTGTAGCGGCGGAGGAATGCAATGGGCCCACTCAGGTGCCATGGTGTTGGTGCTCGTAGTGTCCCTGCTAGGAATCGGCTGCTAGGCGGCGTTGTCGGTGCGGTTGTGGCTGTAGCGAGCGCCTGCAAGGCGGTAGTCGGAAAGGCGCCGACGATTGCCCATCCGGGCAGTCTGGAATGGAGCCGTTGCGCCTCGATGCTTGCCTCGGCGCTCAGGTATTAAAATGGCCTCGGCTCCGTGGAAGTGCAATGTCGTTGGAAGATCCGAGTTTCTTTGGTAGTTGCGGTTCTGTGCCAACCTTGTCTGTCATCTGCCAACAAGGCGTGTACCCGTAGTGCAGAGGAGCGCCCTGGGCCTCAATCAGACAGGTGAGCCTCCGCTCTTCAGCCCCAGACGGGCGTGGCAGATGAGCATCGTAAAGCACAGAAGTACCTCGACTTGGCATGCCCCATGCCCCAGACACAGGGCTCATACGGTCCGATAATTGCCGGGGTATTTCTGGGCATGTCTTGGTGGGATTGCATCTCGGTCAATGGCCGTTGGTCGGATGCACCGAGACGCAGGACGGCGCTCCAGGTGAGAAGAGAAATGGTCGGTAGGGTAGGGTCGACGCGCGATATTTCGATTTAGACTGGTTGAATGCTTGCTTGACCAGGGGAAGGGGAAAGAGGAGGAAACCCGTTGTCGGGATGGAGCCCGGCTCCGATGAGATAGACGGTTTGGATTGCTCTTTGTGGCTCGTGACTGCTGCAACTGGCTGCATGGTCGATGCTGCTGTCTCTGTTTAGGGTGCTGCTAATGGGTGACAGTGAGACCACAGCCAAGAATGAATGGCCTGAGAGGATCTATGGGCTATGGGGAAGGGCGAGGCGCCAGGTGAATGGAATGTGGGATGGGCTGGCTGAGGTCGATGTCGGCGTTCGTCAACCCGCATCCGAGGTCATATGGTTTGAGGTTGGGTTGCCGTGATAGTCCGCAGTAGCAGCAGCGACGCGTGGTTCGACCGAAGGGGATCGATCAGCCCGGCCGCAGGTCCTACGCGATCAGTCGCGACCTCTCCATTTTCCATTTCAATAACTCAGCAAAGGTATCATCCCGTAACGAAGAGTCGCCAGTCAGGTTGGTAAAGTGTCGCGCGAGGAGTCCACAATGCCAAAGGGACTCGAGACAGGGGAGCGGGAAGAAACGACGCTGTCACGATGTCTCCTTCGCTTCACCTTGTCGAGTAAGGTAAGAGTTCCTGCTTGCTCGACTTTGGCCTCGGAGAGTCAGGTACAGAACGGAGTTGTCTCCGGGCAAGAACATGGAAGCAGGGCAGGGCACTTGGAAGGTACTTGCTTGATATTGCGAGACAGAACGACCGGGCCAGGCAGCAGGGAGAGGAAGGGAGAGACTGCTCTAGCGTTGGCGGGGTGCCTAGGTCAGCGGGCGGGAGGCAGGTGGTGTGCCATGTACCTTCCATACCGCCGAGGTACTTAAGGAACTTCATGAACCGAATGTACTTAGATGGAAGGCACTGTGCGATCTCTGGCTGCAGTGAATAAGAGGAAGGAAGAAACCTACTGCAGTACCTACCTAGGAAGGAAGGGTCTCCACACTACAGGTACAGAGGGGCTCCTTCCTAAATCTTGACCACAGACAATCACTCCTTGGGCCCTGGTCTCTGTTGATTGAATGGTCTGTGGGCCTGTCGACAGCGGCTCACAGTGGGGTAGATTCATGTTGGAGTTGCAGCTGAGTCCGCCAGGTGCACAGTGCATCGTAAGACGCTGGCAGTGGCAGGACGGGAAGGGAAGGGAACGGAAGGGACGCACGTAAATCTCTGCGATCGAGCACCCTCGAGGTCATGGATGATACAAATGGCGAGCATAAGAAACGTTGAAATCGTCCGAGGCCGTCATCGGACCATGAGCACGGGCTTATTCACAGGGCGGCGTTTAAGAGCACGGAAGTTGCGGGAGCGCTGGGAAAGGTTCGGGAGGGAAGGCAGCCCGCACTTTCTCCTGCTTCGGTTTGAACGATCAACTACCTTACCTGGGCTTAGATGACAATAAGGAATGATGGACAAGGAATCTTCTCCATTTTCATTGCTGACGGAGGATTACACTTTCCCATCGTGGAGCTCATCATCAGGGTTGAGTACGTACCTAAACTGCACCTTCAGATGCCGGGCGGGCATGCTAATTACCTAAGTGCCAGGTGAGTAATGACTGAGTACCTGGGCTGCCTCGCGGACGGAAGAATAGAAGCTGCATGGAACAACTGGAGCGAGCAGAAGGAAAGAGCGAACATTGGATGTTCCCATTGCCACAGGCGAGAAGGAAGAAAATATTTCGTCTGCTTATTTCTGCTAGCTACACACGCCTCACTTGACAGCAACAACACAGCATGCATCGTCGCCTCGCCATTGACGAGTCCTGTCTCCTCAATTCCTCCTGGCAGGTGCATGCTTACGGCGTAGCTAACGTCGCTGTCTGCACCTCGTCCTCTAGCTCGCGCATTTGATGGGCCAGGTTCGCCCGTCGGCGCAGGGTCACGTCCGAAAGGCCCGCAAACCGCTCCGCAAAATTCAACTTTCTCAGCACCTCAGCACCACCAGCAATACACTAGATCCTCGCTCAAATTAAAGTCTCTTCCGACCAACAGGCGACACCGACCCAGACTCTAGTAAAGCGGCCCAAGCTCGCCATATGTTGTTCGATACTGCCTTTTGTCCCTCGGACAGTCGGCTACGAGCAATACTACGATGTTGGATTGTGGGCGCTCTTGGCCAGTCTCCAACAAATCTGCCAATTCCCAAGCCTATTACCGACGACGCCTCCAAAGACCCCAAACGTTCAATCCCAGCACCAACCTCGACCATCCCAGTCCGCCCAGTCTATAGACAGCCAATGCAAGCCGGTCCAGCACGGCGCATGGCAGTGACAACTCGACACGACGCGATGACAACGCAAAAAAAGAGGAAGAGACGGAGACGCTGCGGCTACACCTGCGGTCACGGAGTCAACTTGACCCCGAGGAAGTTTCAGGTCCCAATGAGGCAAATTTTGCCCTCGACTCGACCAACGAGATGCTTCTCAACATACCTCCAAAGTAGATCGATGCAGCGCCAGCACCGGCCTGCCTTGCCTTGCTTCTTCGCCTGGACGAAGGAGTCAGATCGCGCGTTCAGAGTTAGCTCCACCGCGCCGGCCATGTGTCTCTGCCCAAGGGCCAAACCGGTCCTGCAGAGCTCAGGCACTTGCGACAGTTTCTCCGGCCTACCCATAAGTCGCACTTGCACACCATAGGCCTCCCCGTGGTTGGTTGTTGGTCGGACGGAATGGATCGAGGAGAGAACGGACGCGTAGCACCCACCGCCCGATCCATTTGCCCATTCACATCTTACCCACGCACTCCCACGGCACGGCATTTGGGACGAGGCGACAACGAGACGACAGATAGATCTTCCGGTACCGCCTAAACCTGTCGATGCCGTCCACCACACACCGTCACCTCCTCCTTGACAACCCTCACGACCGTCTTCACCGCACTATGCCACCCTCCGTCGTCGAGGTTCCGCCTACACGATCAGGCACCTTGGATTTAGTCTGCTGCTTGAGCGACTCTCGTCGCCGCAGTCAAGAGACTCTGTAGACGCTGGGCTCAGACAGTCAATCCTCTTTCCGAATCAGGCCGCCTGCATATGCATCAGACAGGCCTCAGAAGCGTGACCCTCGCTGCTAAACCCACCATGATATCATGGTACAGCCAGCCTCTGTGACTACGCACCACTCTTCCGACACACGAACAAGTACCGGCCAACATTGACTCGTTCTGTGCCCGATATGGAGTATTCTACCGCGATTCCGCCAGCCGAATGGTCTTGACTGGAGATTCGACGTTTCGGACACTAGACGAGAGAAAAAAATTGAGACAAGACAAGACAGACACTTGATGATCCACGATTCCAATCTCAACCCTCGTCCGCCGACCTTTTCTCTCCGAGTTCTGCTCACTTTCTTAACCTCCCCTCTTTCCCCCACACTTTCTTGATACGACGCGATACGATACGATGGGACCTCCTTGTCTTACTGTCGACATTAGCATCCGTGAGTGATGGCGCGACAGCCTCATCGTGGCCCTGGCTGCGGATACTACTTGTCTTCCCTATGCATATGATCCATGAGTCGTGATTCAGGGTCGGCCATGGCTCATCTCTGCACCTCATCATCATGATTTACCAGGGCTTTCACCCATGCATGCATCCCCTCGAGCTTTCGGAGTACTTGATCAGAACATCTAACTCCAACCAAGCATTGCACAGCTCGCCATGACAGTGGAGTCTCCGCGCTGCAACACTCTTTCGAGCATGACTTGATTGGGGGTGCTAAGCCGATTGGGGGTGTGCGCACAGTCCATTTTCTGGCTAAGGTAGCCCCTGTCAATAACAGAAGAAATTCTACGACAGCGAATTAAAACGTCTGAAGACATCGTGGGGATTTGCAGTGCGGATAGCGACTTCGGTACATTATGGTACCTCTCTGTCAGCGACAGGGGTGTCTGTCCACACGACGCTAGCAACGACCAGGGCTGATAGACGGCGAGGGTGTACAGACCGGGGACTGAGGGGCCTAAGCAGGAGTTGTCAGTATTGCGGGCTGTACGGAGAGCAAACAGGACGACGACAAGAGGCATCCATCGTCTCTCCTCCGCTCGCCGCCCGCTCGCTCACTCGACTCGTCGACAGATGAAAGACGCACCGCAACGCATCGTACCGCATCACTGCATCGCAAGTGGAGAGACGTCTCCAGAAGGACCCAAAATTCCACATACCATCCGCGGTCAACGACGGTGAAGCTGGCAGCAATTCCGCTATGCTTTCGCTCTTTTTTTTTATGTCATTACACGATACCTACCAGGCTGATGTTCTCTTTTTATTAGCATCATCTGCCTCGGGGCACCGACGGCACCACGGCACCTGGCTGGTCTGGGGACGGAGGAGCAGTACGGGGTGCTCTCCCCTTGGCAAAGCCGGTGCGACATGAGACCTCACCTCACATCCCACACCGTTCTTATCCGCCCATGTCCATCCATCGTATGGGAAACAATACTCCCCTCCAACTCATCCGTCGTGCACACCTTGCATGTGGGGAGCTAAGGTGCTAGGGGACCTTAGTGCGTGTGGGAGAAACATCGATTTCTCTGCACGTCGTCCTCGCTGCTCCAGACAGACCCTGTCACTGTCCCGACTGCCCACCCACTAGCAGCGCAGCTATCTGCAGATATGTATGTGCATATCCCGCCCCTCGAAGCGGCTGGCCCATGTCCTGTCGTTCAACGACCCTCATCCTCTTTCCACTACGTCTCGATGGCAAGCAAGCTGGTTTCCAAATAAGACCCAGCGATCATCTCTCCACCCACTTCAGCCCCTCCATTCCACGCCGGCTCCTCAGCGATCAGCCCTTTCCTTCTTCTTGAAAGGTCCGCTGCGGTCTTGATCTTCGACAAGTTAGCCTGCCTCAACCTCTCGTCACCTTTCCGCCTACGTCCTCAAGTCTAAGACTGGCCTGTCGCCGACTGTGAGACCATTTGCTGTCACCTGCTTCTCCACCTTGCCTCCGAGGACATCCTATGGCCTCTGGATTTGATATCTGATCGACCTTCCGACTTTCGACTACCCGCCACCGCCTGGCTTGCCTGGACCTGTTGGCAACTGGCATACAAGCACATATTTTGGCACTGCGGTGTTGGCATGGTCTCGTTATTGACGAGCCATGGAATCTTCTGTTTTGCCTGTCTTGTCGGATGAGGGCGATATCACCTGGTCGGACAACAACAGCATCTCTTCGGACGACAACATGAACGGCGACATGCTCCTTTCGCACTCACCTTCTTCCCAAGCGGCTGCTTGGATGAACACCACAGCTACTCATTCCCACACTGGCCAGCTTTCTCCTATTAGTACTGGCATGGATATCGCACCTATGGATCATTCCTGCGCTCCAACAATGGTACACTCAGCATCCTCAACCTGCACAGATTCCTGGAGCACCACTCACGCCGACGCCTTCGACGGAGACGATGCTGACAACGACATTGTTTGGGAACAGGGGTCTGACGACATCCTTACTGTACCCAAACTCGAACCATTGGACGACGATTTCAAGCTCGACGACGTGACGGAGGCCCCTCTCAACCCGGCCGAGGACGCCCTTATTTCACCGTCGAGCACCCAGCCGAAACAAAAGCGACCCCGTGGCAGGCCTCGTAAGCACCCGCTAGGCCCTGTTGTTAACCCAAGCAAGGTTACCAAAGGAAGATCCAAGACCGGCTGTATCACTTGTCGCAGGAGGAAGAAGAAGTGCGACGAAGCAAAGCCGAGATGTAAGTAACGCGGTCATATGCTGTGGCGGAATCTAATATCCTACTAGGTATGAATTGTGAGAAAAACGCCGTCGTCTGCGAGGGATATCACGAGAAGAAGCTTTGGAGAAGTGGCAAACAGAAGGCCTGCGAAGGTAAGTGCCTCTAGTCGTTGCTCCCTCTCTTCCTACGGTACCTAACAAACCGTCAGACCGCGTCGAAGACTCATTGGTCTTCACCATGCAGCCATTATTCAATGGTGTTGACACGGTCGAGGACAAAATCTTTTGGAGACATTACGGTGTCCATCTCAGCAACGTCCTGACTGTCGAGGGAGAGGCCAAGAACGCCTTTAAGGACATTATTCTTCCCTTGGCAAATCTCCACCAAGGTGTGATGCACTCAATCTTAGCCATGAGCAGCAAGCACATCGACTTCGATACACCTTACGGTGCCAAACTACTCCAGCAGAATCCAACTACTAGCCGCGAGGCTCTCCAGGAGAGATCGGATTACCATCACAAGGCGGCAATGGAGTCGTTTTATGCCGATATTCGCCGGTCGGCAGAAGAAAATGTAGATGGACAGACAATTTCCTCTGCTCGTTTTGCACAAATGCTCTGCCTTCTGGTTACAACCCTTATCGAAGGCAACCCTCACGGAGAGCATCGAGTCCACCTCAGAGGTTACAAGGAACTCATTCAGCAGACGCCCCCAGAAGACACCGTCTTCTTGAGCTTCATCCAGGAGTTCTTCCAGTATCATATCTACGCCGATGAGCTACTGTGGCATCCTTCGATGGATGGCCCGCGTCTCGCTTCCGAGGACTGGAGTCCTTTGGTCCCCATTGAGTCTCCTCGACTCCTGGGAGTCGCCGATGGTCTTTTCCAATATCTTTGCCACATAACCACAATCAGAAACACGATCCGTGAGAGTGTCTACCGGGGATCCGAGACGGTCGTGAACTACCACATTCTATACCAAGCCCAGGAAATCCAGGAAGCGATCGAACAGTGGATGCCTATGTGGCCTCCGGGAGATAGCAGGCACCGGGTTGGACATGTCTACAAGCACATGATGTTCTTGCATCTGTTCCGGACTATCTATCCTCCCACCGTGTCCGAGAGACGACCATCGGTATACTCCGTCGCGACCTCGATCGCCACATCTATTTCATCGTCTTCATCTCGTCGTCACTCGCAAATCTCTCGGCCATCAACGGCCACCAGCTGTGCTTCGTCGCCTGGATTGCGGCCCTCTACTGCGGCGGGATTTCCCCTCTCCATGCAACTCAAACGGGACCCTAACTCTCGCGGCCCGTCTAGGACGAGTTCGATGCATGAGTCCGATGCGGGTTCCTCAACTTGTGCCGTCATCGACGAGCAGCGGCCTGCATCTCCCCCGCCGATCCGTCGACCACCTCAGCACGACAACCGCATTACGTCGGCAGTCGAAGAGTCTTTGGCTATCATGGAGGGCTTTAAGCCCTCTGATCCTGCGCTGACCTTGCTATTGATGCCTTGTCTGGTCATTGGCGCGACCTGCTTTGACCCATCTCAACAAGAGAGAGTTCGCTCTGTGATACGGTCAATTCGAGGCTACACTGGACTTCGTAACTGCGATCGGGTCCTCGACATACTTGAGGAGCTTTGGCGCCTCATGGAATACGGCGACTGGCTTTCTGTTTGGGACTGGCAGAGCGTTGCAAGAAATCAAGGCCTTGATTTCTTGTGCACCTGAGCGTCTCCAGAACCGGCCAGTGTACGCTTCAAAGAGCCACCATCTCGCTCCGACTCCGGCCACCATCTCTCGCTCGTGTTTGGGTGCTCGCCCTGCTCGTATTCATTTCCGCCGGTGTACCCGTGTGCTGTATTCTCTCACTATTTTCCGATTTCCACTACAATTGTCTAGGCTGGTATAGGCGTGCTTGGCGTTGGTGGATGAGGCATGCAACGGGGATGAGATCATGTACTTGGGCTCACATGCATCCCAGCTTGATACAACGGATGTCAGCCAGGGTGAAGGCACTGGTGAAGTGCCTTCACCCTGGCTGAGAAGATCAAGTTTGAAGAGGTGGGAGTTGAGGTCAGCTTCGGGCAGGGTACTCTCTTGCGCGCGGGTGGTTTACATCTTTGATTATCTTCTCAGACGGGATGCCTTATCGCTTGTCGGCGTTTCTTAATGTACTTGAGCGGTTTTCATTATTGGGTTTTCCCACGGTTGGTTGGACATATCCGGCGTGTTATTCTCAGTTTTCTTTTAGTTTGGGTAATCGGGGCACAGGCAAGGGATCAAGGAATCGATCTCTGGACGGGCGGCTCGGACAGTGTCCGAATCTGATTTTTCTGCATACACTCAATAGCAATCTTGAAGGAGGACTTGAGAGCATTGCATGGGGGTCGACATGCCGTCCGCAATGCGAATACAATATACAAGCAGGGCAAAATTGCGCCTATCCTCGCACATTGTCCATGGCGTCAATTGTCCTATCAATGTCCCCTGGTTACATGCACGTGGCTCGTGTTTGGTTGTGAATGGGTCATATGCAGAGAGAACCGACTCATTGATGATCATTTACCCAAACGTCTCAGGTGGCCGTGTGCCGCCCGCGCGAATTTGGAGGGAATCTCCGTGATTGACCCTGGGACGGCCGGAGCGAATCACCACGTCGACGAGCCTCAATCGGGCCGGCAAGCCGCTCTTGTAACCTCTGACGATCTTCAAAACCCCTTCAACTCGTGCAGTTGTCGTTAGCCGATATGCTGTGCGGCACGCGACAACTCGACCGAATCCCGTCTTCAGTCTACGAAACAGACAGAGATATTGGGACGCGCTCGCGCAACTTGGCGGTCTCGTAGTCGTACGAGGTGAAGATCTCCATCTTACCAATGCGCCCTCGACTCCCGGGAATTTCCCAGCACTCCTTTACTTTGCGTCTTGCATCTGCGGGATTGATTACGATCTGTGGATTCGGGACCGCTCTCGAAGACGTGGGACGAGGAAATGCGGGTACTTGCGGTACATTGGATGCCACCAGTCAGTCGTCTTTCCCCTCTCTGTCTCCGTCTCCGTCCCTCTCTCTCTCTCTGTGCCGGGGTCGATTATTTGCTTATGTGCACTGCGTTTTGCGAAAATGGGGTCCCTCCTATATGGGGGGATGAGATCCTGCAGGTGGATGGGGCCGAACCCCGACTTCGTCCGCAGCACCCGAATCAACGTCTCTATGGCAGTGGCTCTTTTTAACGGGGAAAGAATTATGGGCAAAAATACATGCGAGTCTTCCTTTCTGCTTCCTTTCTTCACTTACCCAGGCTTTTTGCTGTTTTGCTTCCCTCGGTTATGCGTGTGCTCTTCTGCGGATGATATGCGTGGTGGGATTGGGGTCTTGGCGAGTGGCCCCCAGTCTATTACCCACGGTTTATTAACTGCATTCAATCGAGAAGGGGCGGCGGGTTGGTCGATGGAGGAGCGAAAAGGCCTGGGTTGCGGGCGGAGTCCACTCCGCTTCTCGTTGTGGAGAGAGAGAGACACAGAGAGAGAGAGAGCCCGCTGAAGAATTGCCAATGTGCGAGGTTCGGGGAGGATCGCGATGGGAGTGTGGTAAGTGGGTGTTCGGATCTCTCTGAATTCCATGGCGTGAGATCTTGGAGTGGTGATCAGTCGGTTTGGTCGATTGAGGGTCTGCCTGGGTTATTCTGTTCATGGCGACACTTGCTTGTCGTGTGATAACGGGAGGGGATCACCCCTAACACACACTCGACGGCAAAACGCCTGGTACGTGCCGCCCTGGTGTGGCTGGCTATTCGCGGTGACGAGAAAAAGTCCAAGACGTCGTTCGGGTCGGGAGGGAGGGAGGGACGGACGGAGGAGCGGCAGGGATCGGGAATCTACGCTATCTTGATCTGTCCAAGTATGCGAGATGGATGGGGGTGGTGTGGGGTGGGTGGCTGGCCGTGTTATTGTTGTTGTTCCAAGGTTCGGATGGGCGCTTCTTCGCGATTGGATTCTTGCTGCTTGTCGAGTTTTGTTCTCTAGCCCCAAAAAAACAGATTTGTCAATCTGTGAATGGGCTTGGACGCAGTAGTTTACATAGGAAAATCTTGTTTTGATTTGTCGCGATCGATGGTACATGGGTGGGTGGGTGGTGGCAGGATGTAACACCATCGCATGCGCAGCCACCCTGTCTAGGACATCTATTTTGCAATTTTACAACAATTTGGCGGCGTCGAGATTCGGCCTGTCGAGCATTTTCTTTTTTTTTTCCGCCCTCCTTGGGACGTTGACGGCCCTTGCAGATGGAGTTTGGCCCATACCCTCTCCATCTAATTGATCCTCAGCTAGCCACCACCACCACCAACACCACCACCATGACCATCATGATTCATCGGATCTATGCCCGATCTCAGGAACATGCCCTGAAGACTAGGCGTGGGTGTAGGCAGAGTGTGCACGCCGCCGCCCTCGCCGCCCCCATCAACCCCAGTTCGTAAATCTCATGATCCCCAGCAGACTGCTCAGCCTCCATGGCCCCCCCCCTCCCCCTTCCAATCTGCAAAGGCGATCCCGTCATTCTCCCATCATACACCATCGTCTATTCTGTTGCGCGCGGAAACTTCTGTCGCAACGCCCACCGCGCAAGGAGCTCAGACGTACATGCCGCGATCCTCACCCTCGACGAGTTTGACAACAACTCCATTCTTGCCGTCCCGCTTGATCTCGTACTTGCCGCCCAGGACCAAGTCCTTGGCAACGAGCTCGCGGGTGCGGCCGAGGGACTCGATGTCACCGATGCGGATGACTGTCTTCTCGAGGTGGTCACGGAAGCCCTCCTCGGCGCAGATTTCTTGGAAGGCGCGGTGCATGGGGACAGAGGAGGCGCGTACTTGTGCGTCGGCGGCAATGGAGAAGAGGTTGAGGCGGTCCATGTCGCGGATGAAGTCTGCCCGCGTCATGATCTGCTGGGCCTTGTGCATGGGGAAGGCCGGTAGAAGATGGCCTCTTTCCGGGTCGTACGTCTTGTCCATGTCTTCTTCCTTGTCGACGAGGGCCTGGGCCAGAGTCATTGCGCCGGCCTGTGATTCTGTGGTTAGCCCATGTTCCTCGTGATGTGTTTTGTTATTCATGGTGTGACAATCGCCAAAGGATAACGTACCGCCCACTTCTGCTGGTCCATGACATCGTCGTCCATCTCGGCGCCGAGAATCCAGCACTGGTTGAGGAACCACGTTTTCTCAACCTTGCAGATCTGGTTGCACGTAGCGATCATATCTTTGCTCTTTGCGACCCGATTGAGAAACGAGAGTCTACCGCCGACGAGGTCGTACACCTCTTCCAGTCTCTTCTGGGAGAGTTGCTCGTTGAAGTACTTCATGCGGTACTTCCAAAGCGCGGCAATAGCCTGCTTCTTGGACAGGTCCCGCACCGACATGACCTCCATGCGCGTAGCCAGCTGCTTTAGGCGTTCGTACACCCAGTAATCGTCCGTGTTGAAGACCATGGTGACCAAGTTCGCCGCGGCCCACTGCTCGGCGCGCTGCTGCAGGAGCTCGATGAGGTCCTTGCCGTCTTCGTCGTCGCGGATGAGGTGCATCTGGTTGATGATGACGACCAGCGGCCTCTTGCGCTCCTTGCGGTTGACCAGCGCCACCTTCTCCAGCTTGTTCAGGGCGCGCTCGATGTCGAGGAGCGCGGTTGTGTCTCGCGGCCCGCGTTCGGAAAAGTAGCCGCCGATGTAGTCCTCGTGGAACTCAAAGTCGAGCGCCTTGCCGAGGCGGATGCGCACGATCTCGAGGTCGGCGTGGGCCTCGAACATGGCCACGCCGTCGCCGTCGATCTTGCGCATCGCTTCGATGAGCATGCTGCTTTTGCCGGTGCCCTTTTCGCCCAGGATCAGAAAGTAGTGGCCGACCTCGGAGCCGTTGACGATTTTGTCGATGCGGGCCTGCTCCGGCCGTTGGACCCAGCGGTCGTCGGCCTCGGCGGGTGTTTGGGGGACTTCTTTGCCCATGGCGGCGAGCTCGAGGACGGGATCGCCGGGTGTGAAGGCGCGGGTCATCTTCTTGAGAACTATGCGCTTGTAGGTTTTGTGGTAGGCGTAGCCTGCTATGGCGAAGCCGGCGGCGAGGACGAGTATGGAGGCGAAGGAGGTCGCGGCGGACTCGAGCATCTTTTTGGGGAGTGACTCTCCTCCATCTTGAGATTTGGATGCCGTGTCCTTTGTGGGTTGCTTTGCGTCTTGTTTTGAAGTCGATTGAGCATCTGCGGAGGTTAGTCGTGATCACTCGCCGGGTTGATGATTGAGGCACACGCAGCCTATGATTCTTGAACATGGGCTCAGCGGTTCTTGACAGCCACGAATCGTCTGAATATGTGTCATGAAAGCAAGCATCACAACCACGGAGGTGAGGTTGCGTGACACATGGCAGGTAGCGATAACACCTCACTCGAGGCTGGGGGCGAAACTCATCTCGCGATAACCACCTCACTTGTCCTCCGGAGCTCACATCGCAGAGTACAGATGCGGTGTACTAAGCACCCAAGCGCTCATGCGAGGTTGGCACGAAATCTGTGAAGTGGGCGAATGAGAAGTGAGAGAGGGCTGCATCACAACACAGCCTGACCTGGCATGCGTTGTGGGCGATCTGATCTGACATGCGCATCTTGGCTCGCTGCACGAAATGCCAACCGAGAGAACATCCCTGCTTTCGCTGTCCGAAACGGGAGGCAGGTTCATCCCACGACCATCATGCGCGCCTCCGTCGCTCGACATGAAACATGGCACCAATCATACAGAACGGGTGACGAAATGAACATATGCGCACCAACGTACCGGTCCTTCGCGACGGAAATGTGGAGAAGCACTGCGAGGCGGAGGTGTTCCTCGCCGAAGACAGGATCCGCGACGCCGATGCCAATGCCGATGCCGATGCCGTGTTTGCCGGAGCCCTCGTTGCTGACAGCCCCCAATAACCGCGCCCACGCGTCCCGGTCCACCGGGCCCGAGAGGGTCGCAGCAGCATAGCCCGAGCTGCACCCTTGCTCACCGAAGCCATGGTAGAGATCTGACAAGCATGCAGGGCCAGCTGCGGCTCGTCTTTGGGGGGAGTTTGATGTGGTTGATGTCTTGTCGACGTTGCTTGAACAGAGGGGGGGGGGGATGCGCGCGGAAGGAATATATTAGAAAAGAGGCCAACGGGCGAAAGTGGGAGAATTTGATTGTTTTGGATCCAAAGCAAACAGAGAAACACACACACAGAATGGAGCAACGTCACCCGTTCAAGCCACAGTAACACACACAGAGGGAGGCCTCGGTGCTGCTCTGCTTGTCCTTGGCAGGGCAATTTAGAGCATGTTTTTCCTTGGCATTGCCCTTGCTCTGCTGAATTCTGCCAGCAATTGAGTTGTGGCGCGCCAAAATGCCAAGAGCCCATTGAAGGGCGGTGAAGCCGGGTGAAGCCGAAAGGGAGGTGGCTGATATCCTCCTGATTGGGGGTATTGTGGGACCATTCCGCCCGGAAAGCGCTTACGTCATACGACCACGGACAACGAAGACAACGACTATCTCACGATGGCTTCAAGTGGCAGCATTGACGACCTTTAATTCAACGGCAGTATCTTAGGCTCATATTGATATCATTTCAACTCAATCGAGATCTCGCTCGACAATGAAGCCAAATCAAGCCAATAGCAGGGCTTGAATGCCGTGTACTCCTATCGTCGCGGTGTCTTGGGAAACAGCCGATTATTATTGGTTCAAACATTCCGTCGAATCCTTATTTCAACTTCTTTCCTCTTGTTGTTTATTCTGGTCAGCCTGACTAGCGGATCAATCCCCTCCCCTCCGCTGGAGACTCGGGTTATCTAGCATCCTTACTTTCAGACTATTTGCCTCGAAGGGATCCTAAGCTGCGCGAGAACAAGCTGCAGACGCAATTGAAACAATCTTTGACTTCAAAATCATTGTCCTGATTCGAATAAGACTGTTCATTTGTTCGTTTGGCTCAGAAGAGTGCCATTCTATGACGTTACCAAGCCTCCACTGTTGCGACATGACAGGTGCCTAGGAGGCATGGATTGCCCAAGAAGCGGCGTCTATCATTCAACAAGTAGAGCGAGCATTTGCCTCGAACTCGCTCAACTTCAGCTTGAAGCGATAAGAGGACTTTCTCCTTTGAAAAGATGGCTGAACCAGCCCTCGCTCACGTGCCCTAACTGTTAACTTCACCTGGGACAGGCTTAGGGCTGCCTGACCCTTCACTTCTTATCCAAGAGAAGGCGCCTTTTTTCTGGAATAAAGTGGGTCATCTTGAGATCGAGGTACCGCCCGATGCTGACTGCGTCTATACCATGAGACAACAGCCGTACTATCATCCAACAAACATCGAGATAGGCTCTCACCATTCTGCTCTTACTTGACTACGCGTGATACTTACAATAGCAAATAGCACAAGTCAATTGAACCCGTATAAACGTCTTTGGAACCCTTATCATGGCGTTGAGTGTGCAAGTCCAAGTGGATATCTCCAGCACCATGGCAGAAGAGCATCAACACCATGATTCATCCTCACCGAGCATCACGAATACATTGGCCCGTGCACCAACCTGTCGACGTTCTTTCCCAATCTTTGCAGTCGACGGGCTCTGTGTTTTGTTTTTTCTCCTTGGGTGTTGTTTTTTATTTTGTGCGCGTCGGATTCTCCCAGCTCTTGTCGACGACAACAACAACAAATCTCCTCCTCCAAGCTTCGAAACTGATTTTTCTCCCGCTTCACCTCGCGCCGCTTGGCTTTCTTCTCGTGTTGTCGACTATTCCCAAGATTGCAAAGTCTTGACCTGTCAGCAAACTCACGAGACTCAGTAAGTGAGTGACATCGTTTTTCCCTTCTGGCCTCCAACTGACGATCCAAAGTCCAGAGCGCGCCGAAAAGATCCCACGAGCACTCGCAACTCTCGTCTGTTGTGTCCCCTTTACTTCACCTTGCATTTCATTTCATCCCACTTCATCATTACTTCATCCCATCCTCTTCAGCTTCATATGCTCTTCGTCCGCTCCTTCATTCTGGCTGCTTGTGCTTTACGAGAATGGATCGCAAGACGCTTCCCGACGACCCGCCGGCTTTGGTGGATGCCGGAAATTCTCATCTGCAAGATGCTTTTCCTCTGGCCTCTGGCCCCAGTCTTCGAACCCAGGGATCAGATGCGACCCTTCGACCTCCACCTGAACCAAAGGTTCTGCGACGAAACCGCCCTCCTCCCCCTCCGATCCTCGTCCCGCAAGTAACCGACGAGATGGAGGATCCTCTCCAGACGGCCACCCCCCCCACGCCCCCTCCTACCCTTCCAACTCCTCTTCTTGAGGGATACCCTGCACGCGAGATCTCCGGAGCCAAGTCTGACGGTAGAGAATGGGCTTACGACTGGGACTCTCCTCCGGTCCTGATCTATCCCAATGACCTTTCCAAGACAGAATTCCACGAGCACCCACTGGTACCTCAACTTGAACTGGAGTATGGCTGGGGCAAAGCTCAGCTCGCAATATTAGGCCTCATTCTTCCGGCTAAGATTGACAACGGCACCCCAATCTACACGTGGGAGTCAGACGACGAAGAGGACGAAGACCTCACCAAGGCTGTGATACTGGCCACGCCCTCAAAGACGGGCCGCTTCCCGACGCCTCCGCGAGCGCCTACTACTCCAGGCGAGCGTCCTCGGACTCCCTCAAACATTCTCGCAAAAGTCAAGACCTTTGCCAGCTTTGTCGCCAACAATGATATGGAGAAGGCCACCCCCGAGCTCCCGAGCCTCAAGGAGCTCATGGACCATTTCGGCCTGCCCCCTGGAACTCCAGCCGAGGCCGGCCATGGAAGCTTCCTCCGTCCGACGAGGTCCAGCGGTTCTCTTCGACCCAGGACTCCCAACAAGCCCGTCCCGAGCGCGACCAAGCTGCGCAACAAGAGAAGCGCCACCGGCATCTCCAAGTTGCAGATTTCCGACCCCGTCGCGCCCGAGGAGATGAGACGTATCGGTCAGGACTTCAGCCAAGCCGCAGCTCGCACCGCTCGTGCTCGAACCAGGACCGGATCCGAAAGTGAGCGCGTCTCGAATTATGCCGCTTCGCTCCGCAGCCCGTCCAACCTGATCTCGCCGTCCATTTCGTCCAACCTCCCGCTGTACCTCCTCCAACCCCAGCATCCTACCGTCTACTTCGGCAACAACGAGCCTCCTCCCAAGTTCCGCCTTGCTCGCCCACGCCTGGCGCCCATGGAGTATGCCCGGCAGTACCTCCTCGCCAAGGCCAAGGCTGAGAAGCAGGGAGAGAAGTGCACTGTCCAGAAGCCCGCCCTGATTTGGTGTTGGTCGGAGCACTACAAAGAGTTCCTTCTCCTCCCCGCTCTTCCCCAGGGTGTCACCAGAAACTTCCTGCCAGATGAGGAAGAGACTGATCCTGTCTGGAAGAAAAAGAAGAGATCGGTTGCAGCCATCAACAATGAAAACGATGATACTGCAAAGAGACGTTCGTTCATACCGCTTCCTTTGAACCTCGCCCCTTCATCACCCCTTCTGCCAGCCCATCTTCGCAACAGCTCACACTCTTCTGTCATCAGCTCGACTCACCAGCACTATCCCTCCTCCCTCAAAGACTTCAGTCTTGATCACCAGCCTAGAGCAGTGTCAGCAGATCATCAAAGTCTGTTGCAGCAGTCAAGCAAGGCTTTCATCACTGACCCAACCGCTTCGATCCCCCGCGCAAATACCGATTTCTTTGTCGCTGTTCATACAAGCAGCGAGAGTGAGTTCACAAGTTCATTCCCACCCCAGTTTCTTTCATCTCCTTCTTTGGGCAGAAACAGAACCAGCAATCCCGCACAGCAGCAGGCACCTCTTCTCGCATCTGAACGCCTTGCAAACGCAACACCTCCCACTAGTGCCTTCACAGCTACTATTGCTAGACCTCAGATTAGCCCTGAACAGCTCACCTTTAGCTTGGCTGACTTGAACAATGTTGCCCACGACTTCCCATTCGCCCGGCCGCCCTCGGTTGCCTCCTCCTCGCAGAGAACAGTCACCCCAGGCCTCTTCGCAACTCGCCAGGCTCAAGATGTGCCTGCTGCCTCTCCTGACCAGATCTCTTTCGATGACGCGCGCAGCGAAGTCACAGCAGTGTACCGCCCGGGATCTGCACTCTCCTCTTGTACTGTCATCGGACCCTGCTCACCTGCTCTTGCTGCTACTACTGACGTGGACGAGAACAATGTCTCACCCAACAGCATCAACTATGAGGACTCCAACCTGCCTCCCGCACCAGTTTCCCCACTGAGCAGTTCTCCCCCATCTCCGCAGGTGGAGGAGTCCTTTGTGCCGCTGCACGACACTCGGACTCACGATACATGGGATGACGCTCAGACCCAACAGCCTCGCGACGAGACAACTGTGCAAAGTATCACAGATGATAATGGTACAGACTTTGCAGATACCTCATCTGTCTATAGCCAGGACAGTGTTCTCACCGCAATCCATCGCCCTGGTCCTGCTCGCCGCAACATCCCCCTTGACTTCATGCCACATACGCAGAGTGTTACTGTGAGAGAAGAGGACTTGACCCCACGACAGCTGCATGAACCTTTGTCTGCTGAGGCTCAGTTGCCGGCCAGAACCTCGCACTACTCACCAATTCTTCAGGCAGTGTCATACATCCCCAACACCCAGGTTGCTCAGACTTACACCACCAGTGAAGCATCACAGGGCTCTCGGAACGGTCGTCGCTCTCAGGCTTCTGCACTCACCATTCACAGTCAACACAGCCATCGCATGCCTATTCAGAATGCTCAATACACCAGACCCCATGATCCTCGCGCTGAGCCTGACAACCGTCACAGGCCTACCCAAGAGAGACAGCGGAACACCAACGCTGCTCTCACCAACACAGATGCCCGCCGTTTTGGGGAGATGCAGTTTCGAAACAAGACCCAATCCTCTTACACTAACAACACCCATGAGACGGCCTCAATTGCTTCGGTAGCCTCATCAGCTACTTCTCAACAGGATCGCTACTCTACCATTTCTGACGGCCCATCGATAGCATCTGCTTCGACCACAGACTCGCGCCGCTCCCAGGCTCTCTCATTCACTTCAATCGCCTCTTCAGAGCGCTCAACGACCAGCAAGCCTCGCCGCTCTCGCGTCGACACAGCCCAAGATGCGGTCCCCGTCCCGTCTCACCCGCGCGACCCGCGCTTCGCGGCTCTCGATCCCGTCATGGAGTCTCCCGCTCCTTCCCCGGGTCTCAGAACTTCGGCCACCTCGCCAGCAGTCAGCTCCAGCGGCCGCCCGCGCAAGTCGTCGCTTTCCAACAGACAAGACTCGGCCGCCCAGCAGCAGCAAGCCACCCGCTCAGACCTTCCTTCCCTCAAAGTCCGCAGACGCAGAGAAGTAGCCGACCTAGCCCAGATCCCCGCCGCCCAGGCGTACCCTCAACCTCTCCGCTTCAGCGCCATGAAGAGCCCTCCCCCCGGCGGCGCAATCAACCCATCCGCCGGCACCAGCATCGTCCGCTCCACCTCCAGACTCATCACGGACATCGGCAACGAGCTCAACCGCGAGATGGAAGACGTCCTGTCTCCTCGCTCCGCCGCGCTCGTGCCGCAGGACGAGTCTCTGGGCGACGTCGACGTCGAGACGCCTACCCGCCGGCCGCCTCGCCAAGTCCGCTCGATGAGATCCATGCGCTTCGAGGCTCCCAACAAGCCTCTGCCTTCGATCCCCCCTCGAAAGACGCGCTCCGAGGCCCCTGGACCCGTAGCATCATCTTCCAACTTTGTCGACGACGTCGGCTTTGGTCCCGGTCCAGCAATCGCTCACGCCCCGGCTCCCCGGCCGCCGCCGCCGCCGCCTCGCATCTCATCGGTTCCCCGACCTCCTATCCCGACCGCAGTTCCCGTCACCGCGCCTCCCATTCCTCCCTCTCCGTCCACGGGCTCGGAGTTCGTCACCCGCGCCGATTTCTCCATCAAGAAAGACCGCACCGTGCGTCCTGCGGCCTCCATGGCGGCTTTCCCGTCGTACCGTCCAGGTGAGTATTTTTTTTTCGATGTTTCTTTTTCCAAACATGCCTCTGGATGGAAAAGGAAAGAAGAAAATAAAAAGGGGCCACCAAGCTAACGATATCAAACAGCTCCCACCATTGACGCGGCCCCTCAGCGCCAGGCCCGTCGCCTGGAGTCCGCGGCGAACCTCCAGCCGCCCCCTCCTCCTCCCGTCCGCCCGCTGCCTCAGCCACCCGCTTCGGCGCGGACCCGCCTCCTCGGCAAGATGGCCTCCATGGCCGAGCTCAAGCACAGGAAGGAGACCGTCTCCAGCAGCAGCGGCGGCAGTGGCGACGAAGGCGCCGTGGGCATGCGGACCTTCCTCGGAGAAGACGCCTCCGCAGAGTCTGGCGGTGGTTCCCGGTCTGGCAGCAGTGGAGGAGGCGGTTCGGCGGCGCCGCCGCCGCCCCCCCCGAAGGAGGCCAGCAAGAAGAAGTTCTTTGGTGGTTTGTTCCGGCGAAAGAAGGACGGAGAGAAGTGAATAGTGGGGGGGGGGAGGTCTCTCAGGTGGGAAAGGAACGAAGAAGAAAACCCCCAGGAAACAAGAGTACAAAAGGATACGGGGGTGTTTTTTTTCAATGGCGTTTGGAGTACGGACGGTTTTTTTTTTTCTCCTTTTTTTCTCTGCTGTTTGATTATACGACGATGTCACGATAGGGATAGGACTTGTGTGGATATACGAGTATGAATGATTGTTAGCTTAACGTCTTCGTCGCGGTCCCTTTTTGCATGTGTTTCTGTGGGTTGTCACTGCATCTCCCTGGTCCATCCAACGACTTGTATGCCACAAAAGAAACTCTTCAGAATACCCGGCATCGAGTATGAGATGAGAGAGAGAGGGAGAGAGGGAAAGGGGATGAACAAGAAACGGGCAACATGTGAGGTATTCGGACATCTCAGGAACGCGAGTGAGTGTTTTCTACAACTCCGTACCTTACCTAGGCATATCAGATGCCCCCCCCCACCAACTTGATAACTCACTCGACTTTTGAATCCAAGGCTGAATGCAGCAAGCGTTCGGCGAGCACCGGAAGCAAAGGCTTCGAGTCAGGTTCAACGAGGTGTCGGAGTAGCTCCGCTGATAGTATACGTGTGGTTCAATGATGTAACTTCACCGTTCATAGAGTCCTCTCAGGAAATAAACAGCGTACTCGTTGAGGGCGACAGCTTTCGAGCAGGAGGACTTCGCGATATCAAGACGTGGGATGAGGTCAGCATTGGGAGCAACTAAAGCCGGTATCACCGTGGCGAGGTGGGACTTTGGCGAGGCCCGTAGCCGTCGCGAGTCAAGCATGCGAAGGGCAGAAGGACGAATCAATCACTCTGGAGAAGAAACAACACGAGTGAGGGTGATGGGCACGATGGTTGTTAATGGATGTGTATTACTAATTTCATTCCTCATGAACGATTTTTGTGCGCGATAAACCGCAAGCCACCCCTCCCAACGCCGTCGCAATGAACGAATTATGATACAAGAAAGGACTCTTACGGAGTCAATGCAAGTGCTTGCCTATGCAGGCTCGACAACCCTGAAACGATTTTCCAAAGGTTGGGGGTATCCATGCAGAAGAATCGAAGCAGTTTTGCGATTAGGCGGTGGCATCGGTCTTCTCGGCGTCGCTGGCGGAGCCGGATTCCTGGCCGGAGCGCTTCTCGGAGTGGGTGTTTGGGTTCCACTTGGCCGAGGTGATGGGGCTGACGTGGTTGACGTACATGGTATCGATCTCCTCCAGAGTACGGTCCTTGGACTCGATGACGAAGAAGAAGACGATGACGGCGAGGGCGGCGCAGCATCCGGCAAAGACGAGACCGTAGAGATAGTCGATGGCGTCGGTGATGTAACGGGTGAAGAACGACATCAAGAAGTTCCAGAGCCAGTTGGAGGCAGTGGCAAGGGCCATAGCAGGTGCACGGTAGCGGGCAGGGTAGAGCTCAGCAACGACGGCCCAGACGAGGGGACCCCAGGTAGTAGCGAATCCGGCAATGAACAGGCAGGAGAAAGCGACGAGAACGGCACCGGCGGTGGGGGTGTTCTGCGGGTTGTTGTGGTCGAGGGCGAAGTGACCGACGAAGGCATAGACGAGGAAGCAAGCCATCATCCAGAGGGCACCGACGATGAGGGCCTTGCGGCGACCGGCGTTCTTGACAATCCACAGACCACCGAAGGTGCAAGCGACGTTGACGGAACCGAGAATGAGCTGAGTAACGAAACTATCGCTCAGACCAGTGGCAGAGAAGACAGTCGTTCCGAAGTAGAAGAAGAAGTTGGCACCGGTGAGCTGCTGGCCAGCCTGGAGAACGACACCGAGAATAGTGCGGTAAAGCATGCGGGGGCCGGTGAAGATCTCCCAGATGGACTCGACACCCTCGCTCTCCTCGGCGACCTTGGCCTGAATCTCCTCGATCTGCATGTTGACAGAAGGGGCGTTGGGCTCGACACCGGCGAGCTTGGCGATGGTTCTGCGGGCTTCGTCCTCGCGACCCTGGCGGAAAGCATAGCGAGGGGACTCGGGAAGCACGAGGATACCGGCACCGAGGATAAGAGCCCAGGCGAAGCCAAGACCGTTGGGGATGCGCCAGGAAGCACTGCCTTCCATCTTGTGGGTTCCGTAGTTGACCATCTCAGCGGTCCAGATACCGAGGGTGATGAACAGCTGGTAGGTGGAGACGATGACACCGCGGATGATGGCGGGGGTAGACTCGGACTGGTACATGGGAACGACGACGGAGAGAGCGCCAATACCGACACCGTTGACGAGGCGACCAATGGCGAATTGGTACCAGGCGTTCTCGGAGGAGACCTCGATGACGATACCGACGCAAGACCAGAAAGCGAAGACAGAGATGGTAAGGCGGCGGCCGAGGGTGTCGGCGAGCTTTCCGGCAGTGAGAGCACCAACCAAGCAGCCAATGCAGAGGAGACCGACGATGGTGCCCTGGCGGGCGGCGGAGAAGGTGATGGTGCCATCGGCGTGCTTCTCACCGAAGCGCTCCATGTAGTCTTCCATCAGGAAGAAACCGGAAATCTGACCACTGGAGGAAAGGTGTTAGCGGGGCGCAAACGAATTAAGGTGAATCTCTGTCTCAGACTCGATCACCGAGGCGGGACGGAGGGTCTCAGACCAAGACGTACCTGACATATCCGAACATGAAACCTCCGATAGAGGCGACCAGACCGAGAAAGGCGGCGGCGAAGGTGACCTTCTGCTCGGCCGTGACATCGGACGCGGGGACGGCCTCATTGGCGCGATCCTTATGCTCGACGCTCTTGCCACCGAATTTGGGGAAATGCATCTTGGGCGACGTTGTGATCAATGCTTGATGGGTGTTGTCGATACTATCTGTTGATGTGTTTGTTTTGTTTGTTTGTCTGTTTGTTGTTGTTGTAGGTAGTTGAAGAGAGGAAGAGAGGGAGGGAGGGAGGGAAGTAATGGGTGAAGAGGGAGGGGAGGTGAGGTGAGGTAAAGGTGTAATAAAACCCTGATTAAATGTGTAATGGGATGGGATGGGATGGAAAAGGGGAGGAAGCAGCAAACAGAAGGAGCGAAATTTCTTTCTTAATATTTGGCAGAGCAGACAAGGCAGGAGCTACATCACCTTTCCAATTCACTGGGTCTCGTGAGAAAAGACGTGTGGACGTGTGACCAGCTTCTCGAAAACTTCACCCCGTTCTCCCCCGTATACCCCCGTTCGCCTCCGCGCGTGTGCCCACACTGGGCCAACTGATGGGAAGGTGCTTTTCATGCCTCATGATCATGCTTTCTCCATTTTCTGACCAAGCAATTGGGCAATGGAAGCTTGCCCAGAAATCCCCACTGCCAAACGGACGACGATAAGTCGGGGGCCCGTGGGCGAGGCAAGTAAGAGTGCGGGCAAGCCGCAAAGCATAACGTACGTGTGTGGACTGTGGGAGTTGTGGGAGAGATGCATGTATGGGGAGAGAGGAATGGGTTCTGGCCAGACCGTGGGAAATACCGTGACCGACTGTCCTTGAGTCTTCACGATGGAGACTTGGAGACTTCATGGAAATGTACGTATCTCGAGACGTTCGTGTACCTAGGTAAGGTACCTTCAACATGAGGTAGAAGACACCCAGGTACCATCCATCGGAAGGGGGCAAGGGCCTCTCTCTCATCGGACATCGGCCATCGGTCGTTAACCACGATGGACTCGCAGCTGGCAGGCAGGCAGGCTGGCAGGCACATTTCCCAGAGGCTCATCACTACTCCCCTCGGTGGAATGCTCGGCCACTAAGAGGGGGACGCCTCGAGTCGAAGATTTGAGGCTCCGGGAAGGGGAGCCAGGAAGGCAGCTCGTGGCATTGGGAAGAAAAAAAAAAGACCACAATAATTCTGATAGCTGGGACCTTGAGCTCCATCATCCCGCCGAGAGGGGACCGTCGTTGTTCGGGATGCCCTGCAGCGTCAAGGGTGAGTGGGAATTCGCCGAACAGAGTCCAGAGTTGGAACGCCTACACTAGATAACCAATAACCCACTCAGCTCAGCTCAGGCTGCTCAGCATGCAGTCGGACCCTTTCTCCTTGGCGATTTGCTGCAGAGGTCGCAATCTGGTTTAGCGGGTTCGAACAATTCTGAGATGATCCGACGGTCGACCGCCCGCCGCTCACCCCTGAGCCCTGAGCCCTGAGCCCTGGCCCGCGGCTGCTAGGTGGAGATCCCGAAGCCTCCGATTGACGTCAGGGCGGAAGAAAAGACGACCAGCAGATGGAGGGACGGGAGACGGCCGGACGGGAGGTAGAGTTTAGCTGAGGCAAGGTACACATGTAACTATCTGGATTTCTGAACAAGGCGCCGCAATGAATGACTGCTCTGCTGACAAACAAGACCTGCTTTGGGAAGAGTCAGATACCCTGGGCTGCCATACAGATGATCGTCCATCAGAGCTCGTCTGATGTTGAACAGAGCCAAGCCAAACAGAAAGCTAAGGGAGAACCAACAAAAAGAGAGACCATCAACAGAGGGTGTAAAAAAAAAAAAAAGGAGCCAGCCGATGGGACAAAAGAAACAGGGGCATGGTACCTTAGCTGCAGTGCCGTAGATCCACCGCACGGGCGGCATCTGCCATCTACCTTAGCATAGCACCAGCCTAGCAAATAGGAAACACCGTGGTGGTGGTTGTATATAGTCGCGGCCGCGGTAGTGGACAGAGTGACAACGAGACCAGGCGATTTTCCAATCTGCAGATTGTCTCTCTTCATCTCTCGGCGTCTGAGGCTCTGACCCGGTTTTTTTGAAGTGGGATGTTCGCTGTCAGTTGTCAACCACCCATCAGCCAGCCAACCGCAGTTGCTTCAAGCGTGGCCAGCCCACCCATCCCACGCAAGGTCCGAATACAGAGTGCCCCCTGTCCTTGAACACCCCTGCTTCGCACATCTTATTTTCCACACCCTTTGTGTTCTTTACTGAAGTATTTTAGTTTTTATGAACATTTTTTTTCTTGCTGCAGCCTTTGGCTGAGCTTGGCTTTTAATCCTCTGTTATCTCCCCCCCCTGCAATCATCAATCATCACCCCTGACACCCTGCGCGCGCTGGTCGGTCCGGCAATCAGATGCCGCCCGCTTGCTGCCGTCTGGCTGGCCGCTGTGGCATCATGTTTTAGTTCCCGATCTACCAACCGAGATGGCTTCGCTGTCACGGTGAGGCGCTTTGCCTACCCGCTTGCACGTACGAGCAATGCAGGCAACGCGCTCGCTTTGGATCATGAGGCTCAGGCTCGCACTCGGACAGCATAGCACGATAGATGGCTCAATCAGTATTTCAAGCACAGCGAAATCTCCACTTCAGACGGAGACCAGAGAACGACCGCCTCACCGGCCGACCCCCTTGGAGGCTCAAGACAAGAGAGTCCAGAAAAAGACCGAGACTCGGCCTGGAGGACCCGTCGAAAAAGAGGAAGCAGCGAGAGAACGTGCTGGCTTTTTTGCCCCCCGAGTAGCACGGCCTGAACTTTATGAGATGTGGAAACGCGAGAGGAGCCGGAGAGGAGAATCGACCGCGTAAAAGGGCCGAACGAAGACTGAGACCTACCTTAGACGCGACGACACACGAGACGTCTTTATTTGGGTGTGGTTTTTTGATGCAAATACCGTTTTTTTCGGACATAAGGTTATCAAGTGAGGAAAACTGTTGAATGAGAAGTGGGAATGGAGATGGGGATAGAGGAGTCGAGATGAAGACGGGCGAGATGAGGCCGAAGTGAGGCTCATGCCTTGGTTCTGCTCGGATTTCTTCCATCGTGACACGAGAACGTGCATGCAGTTGAAGTTTGAACATTCGTCAAGTGTGGAGGCTTCTCCCACTCACCTTTAATGCGCGATGAGTCTATCCCCCAAAGTCACGATCCGTCCGGCCTTCAACCCTCCCGTTGAGCAAAAAATAAGAAAATGATACACTCCAAAATATCGAAAAGACGAATTTCCCATCAACACAAGCACGCGCGGCCGCAGCAACACACATACATGCCCATCGCACAAATTCTCGCCCCTCCCTCGGCCGCGCTGGACGTGCGCTGGAAGTGGGACCCGCCGCCCATCCATCTGTCCCGGTGGACGCTCCTGCGTTAAAGGGCCCGAAATGCGGCCACGCCGCCAGGCGGGCTCCCCCGCCCCGCTGTTATTCCCGCCCGGTGGACTGATCGGATGTTTTCCGTTCGCCCTTTCCGCATTCGATCCCTCACCCCCCCCTTCTCGTAAACCAACCTGCATTTCGTGTACCGTGTTTCTCTCCTGCCTTGTTTCCTTGGGTAGTCATTTTCCCCGATAGCAACACATATGCTCCTTGCACGATCTTCACAAAGGCTTCACAAACCGAAAACCCCCAGCTGACATAATAAGGAATCGCGTCACCACCAAAAAAAAAACGGCGAAACTATACACAATTGCAATGACTAGCTGACGCAGGCCCCCCCCCCATATCACAAATCAACACCAAAAAAAAATCCAGCCGCAGAACCAAATGACGCCACGCTCTCGACATCTCTCGTTCGGTCTGCTCCGAGAAAACCACTCACTAAGAACGACGGATGCAAAAAAAACTCCATCTTCGGCGCCGATGCATCTGGCGTTTTGACGTTGACTGACCGTTGACGGGCCGCCTGATCCGGAAAATCCGGGTTCTTCACCGAAGTGACACCAAGACGTCCCGGTCGGTACCAGCACGTCCGGGGGGTGAGACGTCACAGACAAAATTTTCTGCTTTCTCCCAGCACCACGGCGTTGGGCGCGTGACGACGCAAAATCCAAAGATCGTAGAGTGCTCGGCGTTTGCGGATAACAGCCGCCCTGCGCGCCGTCAGCGCGGCAAAGACGAGAACGGGGAAATTGCAAGACGATCGGTGTTACAGCTTACAGCCCTACGGAGGCGGCGGTGGCGACGACGGCGGCGACGGCGCGATTTGGGAGGTAGGGTCACGTCAGTCGGAGATAAACACTTCGTTTCGATGGCCGCAAAGGTATGACGACATTTTTGCTCGATTTTTTTTTTTTTTAATTCCCTCTCTCATTGTCGGATTGTGGTCCAACTGGCCACTGAACCCGCCAAAACCCATGATAAACGAGTCATGAACGGTGACGTAAAATCTCACGACAAGCTGGCTCTCGAAATGCAAGGAGGAGGCCGTGGAATCTCAGAAACGCATTTCCCATATCCGAACGATCTCGACGAAGGGAATAAGTCACTCGAGTCCTAACGACTTGGTCTCTAATGTATTGATACATGAGGTAAGGAAGAAGAAAGTACGGTGACACAACGTGTCACGCCCCGCATCCCCAAAAAACCGGTGCCTCCGTCTTCCGCAGTCTGCACTCCGTCTTCCGTGTCCTCCTCTCCGCCGAACGCCGAGCAACACAAATCCACCCGTCGGCCATGGCAGGCCGCTTGCAACTCGAATCAAAATTGCAAACATCTAGTAACCCTTCACTTGTACTTCTTGATAAGCTTCATCGCGTTCTTCATCGCCTTACGCCTCTTGCGACGGCCCGACACAGCTTTCTAAGCTGGCGGGGACTCAGCCACCTCGGCATCCCTACGTCGGCGCTTCTGCTTACGCGCACTGGCGACTGGAGCTTCTGCAAATGAACCCGTAATCTCGTCACCATTGGCATCGCTGGCTGCCCCCAGCTCTGCTATGACCTCATCTGTCAACTCGACTGGCTCGCCAGGCAGGACGCTCGATCCGGTCCGACGCGCAAAGTTGCCCTGTGAATGCCTCTTGTTGATAGCCTGAAACCCCGACGAAGGGGGGATGCGGATCGGTGGCATGTCTTCGTCGATGTTGCTATTCTCGACAATGCCGGGCTGAACAGACGCCTCGGGCTTAGCCCTGCTTCCCGAACTCACACGCTGCCTAGCGGCCAGTCTCTTTTCCGCCTTACGATCAGGTATCTTGCGAACATCCAACTCGAGTTGTGATTGCGAAGGCGTGCCGGCAGGCGTCTCCCCGTCCTCATCAACGTCGCCTTCACTGACGCGACTGTTGACTGTCTTGCCCTTGGAGAGCAAAACTCGCTTCTTCACGGGGCTGCGTTGTTGCGTGTCCGCCTGTGTACTTGCCGCAGGTTGGAACGATGGAGCTAAGCTAAGCTGCGGGGCTGCCTGCTCCAACATCTCCATCAACGACTGTTTTGATGTGCCGCCAGTATCGTTTTGTTGCTCTGCTTGGTCGTCGCTTGCTTCTCCAGCGTCTTCATCGGCTTCCACTTGGCTGTCTTCATCGCCTGGCTCTCCGGTCTCCTCGTCGGACGGCTGCTCGCTATCCTCATTGTCGGCCCCATTATTGTCGTCGTCGTTGGCTTGGTCGTCATTCTCCTGATCGGCTGCATTGTCATCCTCGGATGTGTCGCCTTCCTCCACGAATTCGGCACTGCGGGCGGGTTTCTTCTCAGGGGCAGCCTTACGGTCCGAACGTCTGGCTGGCTCCTTTTTACGAAGGCGAATAGCCTTTTCTTCGGCTTCTGTGTCCCCATCTTGATCCCCTCCATCGAGTAACTCAGAGTCCGGGTATTTGTGTTTAGCATCCTCCAATAACCAGCGAGCACAGTCTCTAACTGTCTTCTTCTTCCATCCGGGAGCTTGTTGCTTGAGACGGGACCATAGTAGCTTCAGCGTCGGCCGATGCCACTTCTTCCGGTACGGGATATCTACAAGCTTTTGCCACGGGATCGCTTCATCCTGACCAGGAGCATGGTCGAGGATTGACTTTACCAGCTTGTACTTGTCGTCTGCCGACATATCTCGCACTTGCAACCGGGCCTTTCTGAGAAACCAGGATACGGGAGAATCTTCCGGGAAATAAACGTCATCTGGACTGAGCTCAAGGTTGAGCTGCTTCCACTTCTTGAGACACTGCAAACGACTGCGCGTACGTTCCATCTCATCACTGACGACTTGCCAGTTGACGTAGTCCATGGGCTTTTTGGGAACCAAGCGCTCGTTTGCTGGCTCCAGTCGTCTGAGCACTCTCAAAACGCACTCGACCAGTTTTTCCTCTTCCTCTTCGGTCCACTTTTTGTATGTATTGACACCTTCGGCGTTCTGGCCGCAAATGATGTAGTTCCGGTAGCGGTCGCGGACGTCGTTAGGGTTGCGATCCATCATCTCGCCGATAAAGACCCATTGGTTCGACGAGTTTCCATGCTTCTCGAGCAACTGCAAGACTCTCTCATCCTCCTCCTGGGTCCAACCACTGCCTCGCTTCTTGAAGTTGTGATACCGGGTTCGAGTCACAGACATTACCTTTGTGCGGTCCCTGCTTGGAAAGCCGGAACAAATGTGGTCCCACAATTCTGTGAAGGTCTCGCCATCGAAGTCTTCGCCGTGATCTGGCTGGCGCTGCCGTTTTCTTAGCTGAATCATACTGTTCATTTTCTCTTGAGTCCAGCGCTTGCTGTTTCTGAAGCTCTGAACCAGTTCGTCCAGCATGCGCCACTCTTCCGAGTCAAATGGGCCTTCCTTCTTCCCAAGCGCACTGAGTCTGGCGAGAGCTGGCGGACGACCTGGCCGTTTCAGAGGAGTCGTGCCTTTCGAAGCGGTGGCTGCCCTTGAAGGACCGGGTGACATCGGAATGCTTGTTGATTGAGGCTTAGAGGCTTTAGGCTTAGCAGCTGTCGATGTAGACGCTGTTGGTCGACGGGCTCTCGACTTGGGAGTTTTCGACGTGGTCTTCGATTGCGTTGACCGGGGCAGAGAAGATGGAACTGGTGGAACAACCTTGGCCTCTGAGCGAGGCGTAGTTGCTCGCTCTTCGTCGGCCTCTTCACCCTCGGCTTCCTCGTTTTCCTCTTCGTCGAAAAGACCGCGATCCTCCTTCTTGTCAAAGAAATTGGGCTTTGAACGTTGCCGTCTGGATCCAGTTGAGCGTGCAGACTTCTGGGCTGAACTAGGGTAGTGGCTGAGTTCAGAAACATTGCCGCGGTGGCTGTCATGGCGACGCCGAGAAGTAGCTCCAGGTGTAGTTGCCACGTCAGATTGTGTAGCCTTACTTGTTGTGACGGTGCCGTTGCGTGTAGGTCGTGTGTTTTTTGCCGTAGGGAGTTGAGGCTGCTCAACTTCCTCTCCATTCTCCGAGACATCGTCGACCTCCATTGCATCACCGTCGACACTGCTACTGTCCTCCCTCGGTGGTTGGGAGGATGGCGGGAGCTGATCGGCAAAATCCTCCTCATCGGGATCATCAAGGAGAGCCCCAGAAGCCAGCGCCGTCGATTCTGCCATGCTCACATCACCACCAATATCCACCACCGGATCAGGCTGGGCCTCCTCGACCTCACTTTCATCTTCTCTCGATTCTGCGGCTTCGGAGATCCTGTCAGGCAGGCCCGTCGACTCTCTCGACAGATTCCGCCTGAAAGACGAGATTTGAGATCCTCGGGACATGCTTCTCCGCCTCTGTGCAGTGACGCTAGGGGATGACAGAGAAATTTCATGGGCGCCATCGCTGATTTCATCTTGCTCAGCTTCGTCACTTGCTGACAGAGCAGCAGTCGAAGTGCCCCTGGTTGGCTGAAACAACTGCCTTGAGACGCTGATGAGCTGTGCTTGTTGAGGCTCGGGCTTTTCGGCGAAGTCAAGGGTGAGATCGGGATTAGAGTCGGTGTTCGGTGAGTCAACTTCTACTTCTGGCTGGTCGGAGGGGGAGTCGGGGACCATATCCCCAGGTTCAAGTTCCATATCGTCGTCTTCAATGTCCTCCAAAGGTTTGCGCAGCTTTCTCTTCTTCGTGCGGTCTACTTGTTGCGGCTCATCGGAAACAGACTCGGATGATTTGGTTTTACGCTTGCGCTTCTTTTTGTTGTTCACGGGGGAAGCGCCGATATCAGCTTTCACCTCGACATGGCCGCTGGCCTCTTCGGCCGCCAAGGCGCTCGACCGAGCGCTGGTATTTGAGCTGGGCGAATCATGGTCTGGAGAACCATTGTCGCCGGACTTCTTGGGCTTGCTTTTTTTCCGGCGAGATTTCTTGTCATCGGTCACGTAAGACGCTTCCGCCTTTGTGATCGGACTGGCATCTTGGTCGGATCCGTGGGTAGCTATATCGTCTTTGTCGCCGTTGTCGTCATTTTTGACCTGGGTTGAGAAGGCGGCCATATCCGCAAAGGGGTCCACGTAGTCATCGCTATCGCCATCTCCCGGATCGTCGCCGTCGCCATCATCATTGACTTCGTACTCGCTAGGGAGGCCGTCGGGGATGTCCTCGTTGTCGTCATCGTCGGGATCAGCTTGGCCCCATCCCCTTGACACATCTGAGAATTGACGATCGAGCTCGCTGACAGCTTCCATCATTCCGGGAGGAGCTGTTGAAGGATGGGGAGAAGCGTTGGAAGTGGGCTCGTTGCGTGGCGGTCTCGTCGGGCCTGGCGAAGAGTTCTTGCGAGGCGTCGAGCCGAAGATGCGCTGGGAAAGGGAGCTGAACATGGCGTTCGCGGAGGCGCGTTCAACAATCTCAGCCGATAAATCGTTTGGTGCGCAAGGCAGCTCGCGTGGATGTTGAAGTTGAGTGGGCGCGAGGTCGGGGCGGCGGGGAAACTTTTTTTCTGAGGACGGGAAGCGACAGTCACCTGCACCAGTCACCACCACGGACGCGACAAGAACGCGGTTCCGCACTCTCTTCGTGGTAAGGTAAGGTTAAGAAGACGTGGAGCTCCTGATTTTCAGGACCCTTTTAAGTTTTAACTGGCTAATCCAGCGCCAATTGACCTTCATGGATGCCGGGGTAGGAGAAGCTTTGGCCACCTTCCAGTGCCGTCGCGACTCGCGAGGCAGTTGGAGGAAGGAGCTGCCGCCAACCGCCAACTGCCGGCATTTTCCTTGATGACGCTCAGGTACTTAACAGCCGTTAAGAATCGCTTTCAATCTGCCTAGCGCTGCGACGCATGGCCTCAACTTGAACAGTCTTGAAATTCCGCACACCGTGGCCTTCTTGCGTTCTTCGTAGAGTTCTTGCACGATGTTGTTAGCTTTGGATTCATCTGCCTACGACTGCGAACTCGCCATTCCGATTCAACCGGCGGCAGGAACCAATCTCAATCTACCTATCTGCCTTTGGGAAGTGCGCTTACCTCCATCTACCTTAGGTAAGCACTGACAACAACTAACTAACATCAAGATGACACAAACTTTTGTCTCATTTCCCAAGCTCCCAAAAGGACTACGACTACTGATCTGGGAATTTGCTACTTGTGCTTCGCTGCTTCGCACCATGTGGTATACTTTCTCGGCCTGCAACATGTCAGAAACAATACAGGAACCACTGATATTATGGCCTACCCCGGCGAGGGGGGGGAAAAGAAAGGAGAAATAAAAAGACGAGGCCCCTCACATGCATCTGAGCCCAGGTCGCTCCTGTTCGAATGGCATCAACTTACCCTATTGACTAGACGCCCGGAATGCGGATGGCGTGCCATGAGTGAAGAGAGACCACGACGAGACACTATCCAATTGAGAATCGAACGGCCCGAGCTCGCTCGTCAGCGGTCGGTCGTTTTCGAGACGGTCTAGGTTAGACCGGGTCGCTCAATTTTGGCCTCTTCGGCGCGAAAACTCATAGAAACCGGCCGTCCAGAACACCGACTTCGAACCCAATAAGATGCGGACCTTGGATTTTTTCGACATCAATATTGTCAATACAGCCTTCGAGTACGATGTGTCCTGGGACTTTCCATCACAAACGCGCCTGCTCTGATCTTACGAACCCCGTTGGTTGCCCCTTGCGTGAGATGATGACAAATCTCGAATCCGGTTTCTCGAGCTCTTGGCTCAACAAGATGAGAGACGAAGAACCAATGAATCTATTTCTCATCGATCGGCGGCCTAGGTATCGGGTTAGGATCTGGGCAAGAGGGTCAGTCAGGAGGCAGGATCATGGATGGAAGAAGAAAACATGTAAGAGTCACACTGCATCTTCTCTCTGAACTAATCGCAACAGAATCATGCAGCAGGAAGTGACGCCACTTGAAGTAATGGTGGTGGTAGGCGGCGTACTTAGTTGGTGTCGCCGATGGGAGATGAACACAAGGAATGAATCATAACCAAAGCAGATGCAGGTTCTTTTTTTAAGCAAAATGTAAGTAAACATTGCTCGAAATTGAGCTTATCGTGCCATTTACATTTAGTATTAGACTAGTCCCAAACGTCCTCTTTCATATCTTACAACCATAGATGCCGCCTCCTCGGGTCTTACTCGAGATGATACAACGGCTCAAGCTTCGCATTCTTCTGGAAGAAAACATATCGTTTAACCAGCCATGGCAGCCAGGTGCGAACCTGGTATGCCGCGTGCCGACGAGTGGGAACTCCGAAGATGTAATCGAGCTCTTCCAACGTCCGCTGTCTGCAACCAAAATTAGGATCGAGTTTGAAGACGAGCAAGCTCGGACGTACTTTGTCTCTGGGATAATGAAGAAAATCACCATTCCGGCGATGATGTTCAGCCCGGCGTAGAAACAGAAGGCCCCAGTGGGTCCAATTCTGTGCAGAAGTTCAGGGAACGACAGCGTGAGGGCACTCCCCACGGCGTTGTTGACGCAGATTGTAAACGCCGAACCAATCTCTCGATGAGACAGCGGGAAGGCCTCGGAGAAGTAGATGGATGGTAGAGGACCGATGCCTGTCTCATATCAGCAAGACTGTGTTGTGTGACCGGTGAGGTACGACGGTAGGCTTACCAGGACCGTACATGGCGGTAAAGAGGTAAATGAAGAAAGCAATCAGAGGCACTCTGGCGCTCGACCCCGTATCCAGCAAGAAGCTCAGCCCGGCTGCCAGCAAGCACCAAGCCATGTTGGGGAATGTGATGAGCAACAGGTTCCTGCGGCCAAAAGTGTCCATCATGTAAACCGCGGGGAAGGCAAAGAGGAACATGACCAGGCCAAAGCCCATGGAAGCAAGAAGACAGTCTCTCGCTGAGTATCCCGCCTGCTGAAAGATTGTCGAGCTGTAAAAAGCCATGATGTTGATGCCGCTGATTGAGAGGTTAGACGGATCTTGGGGCGGGGGGGTGGTTGAGAATGCTAGCAACCCACCTGAACTGCTGTGAGATGACGATCCACGAAGATGCGACGGTCGCGCGTCGCAGTCGAGGGACGGTAAGAAGGTCTGCCATGCGGCGCAACAGAGTCTGGCCACCAAAGGCATTCTTCTCCTCGATGACCTGACGGTGGGCGTAGTACAGGTCGCGGGCCGCCAGCATCTCGGTGTTCCGAATCCTACAGAAGGATTTGAATGACTCTTGGTATCGGCCCTTCTTCATTAGCCAGCGTGGCGACTCTTCCTCGGTGTTAGTATGCGCAAAGTGAGAGAGAGCCTCGGGTTCTGGGGCAGCTGCTCACCTGGGCACATCCAGACGAAGACCAAAACAGGTATGGCTGGGGCGAAAGCAGCAGCGAGCTGGAATCTCCACGCCAGGTCGCCGATACGGTACCAGATCAAGTTGGAGCAGAAGCCGATGAAAATACCAAACGCCACCCAAAGCTGAAAGCTCGTGACGATTCCGCCTCGGATCGACGCGGGCGCGACTTCAGCCGAGTACACGGGAACAGTCGAGATCTTGACACCCATGCCCAAGCCCATGAACAGCCGACAGATCATCAAGCCCCACCAGTTCTGCGCGAAAGCCTGAGCGAGCACGGGAAACACGCAGAAAAGACCGGTGAGGAAGATGGTGCCGCGACGCCCGAGGTAGTTGTTGATGGGGTCCGCCGCCCAGGCGCTCAACAAGCCGAAGAGGGTGGGGCCGGCATTGATGACGCCGACGAGAGCCTGGTTGTGCTCGATGCCAAACTCCCGAGGGAACGAGAGGTTGGCTCCATTGGCCCCCGTGTTGTCCCAGCCCTGGATGGCCGAGCCCAGGGAGCAGAGCGCGATGCTGTAATAGAGGTCTTTTGGGAGGTGCCACTTGTGCGTGACCTCACGCCGGAGAAAGTGCTTGTCGTCTTCGGTAAGCTCATCGACCGTGTCGTACGCGTCCGGGTTCTGAGCTGCGAGAGCGCCGCGGTAGAAGACGTCTTCCTTACCGTCGAAGCCGAACTCCCGACAGAACCCGGCGACCTGAGTTCGCAGGTCTGACCTTGAGATCCCGACGAGCGGGTTCCGAATCCTTTTACGTTGATGTGAGCGTGTTATCGAGTCTGAGGCTTGAGAAACTTCTTACTTTGCGTTGATGTTCCGAGCATAATCGGCATCGCTATGCTCGACATGGCTCACATCCAGCTTGGACTTGACATCACCTTCGACGTCAGAAGCGCGAGACATGATGATTATCTTGGTGTTGAACGAGAAGTGAATGAGGCATTGAAAAAGGCTTTGGGCATACTGAGCTGTCACGATGTGAGGCCGAAGCCAATGATGGATCTTATATATAACCCACTCCAACTCGACCGCTGCGAAAGCATCCCTGCCATCCGCCCTCTTCCCCATGGGGTCGGACGGGTCGTTACCGGGTGTTCGTCACTAACGTCAGACTGACCAGCATCAATCGACTGTTGAACGGCTATTTCGATCCTTCGTACCTGCTCCCGTGACCAGCATTTGCTGCTGCTGCCCTGCGCAGGGCCGAAGCCGAGCATTGTTTGCTAGATGCTGTGGGGCGGCCCTGTGTGTGTGTCAATGAACAAACCAGAGATTGTAGCTGAGACCAAGACACGACGACACACTAGCGCATTGCCCTGTACAGGCGTTCTTTGAAGTTTGGATGTCCTGTGCAGGTCATCATGGTTAATTGCCGGTTGCAAACCTTGTCGTCCGACTTCTTGGACCTGCCGCAAGTCGGTAGCCTATGTCCGATGCGGAGGACGAGGAGTTTGCAAGTGGTAGCTGACGGCTTGTCAATCGCCACCAGTGTTAGCTTCTTCTCCGTGAATGGAACCTGTCAGCTTCCATCCGCGACTTTGGGTTCTATCAATCTCCTCTCCCGTAATCTTGCTCTCTCTGCTATTCTCGGCTGTGATACAATGACCCATATCAGCGCTGGTTCTCTCACAAGTTAGCCATGTCGACTCCGGTTGAACTCGAATGAAAGCAGCTCAGATGTCTAAAAGAGTAGGTAAGCCATCATACCACGCGTCAGCGGTGGAGGCCGTTTGCCGGGAAATAACATGGTGGTATCCCGTGCCGTTTACCCCAGAGTATCCTCTTTGACCCCCACCAGCATCCAAGGCGTGATCAGATGATGAACTGGGGTGTACCCATGGAGGTGCGGGGTTCCAGATGTCCCTGCGTGTGTGTTTCTGGTGCCCTGTGTGTGACATCCTGAGGGGGTTTTAGGGATGCCTCATCATTGGTCAGACAGATCTCTGAATGGAACCGTTGGGTCGCCCTACGACGGTGGGCCGTCACACGCAGGGCCTCATCATTCGAGAGGTACTGAAAGCTCACGCAATGGACCCTGGTTTCAACAGAACAAATCGTACTTAAGCCGCACGGAAGCAGTCTGAATAACCAAGTCTATCTTCTCCAAACGGCAGAAACACCACCAGAACTCACACCCATCATACTCTCAAAACTGCAAATCCGATATCATGGGAAGCAAAGGCCCTGTGACATGGCTCGACAAGCTCGAGGAGCAGCGTGTGTAGCAGACAACACTACTATTCCCGGCCAACAAGACTAACTTGGAGGGGCAGTCAACGTCGATGTCGACTGGATGGACCCCGAGTACATCAAAAGCATGCCCATCGTGCCCCACGACCAAACGAGCAACCAGCTGTGGGTTGACATCCAGCTCGGAGACGCATCCAACAGAGAAATGTTCCTCGAGACCGCAAAGGAGCTGAAAACCGAGGGTTGGCTGGCCATATACACCCGTATGGTATGTCGACCACGAGATCACGGGAATCTCCCGATGCTCAGTCCGCTGACAAGTCCCGACTCCTCACAACAGGCGGTCCTCATGTGCAAGAAGAACGTCGACTCCATCCGCGGCCGCGTCCTGCTGCAGACCCTGCCTTCGAATGCGTACAAGACCCAGGAGACTCTGGACCACGCGCGCTTGTACGACAGGGAGTTTGCGCGAGCCGGTATCGGGCGCGACAGATACTGCATCAAGATCCCCTCGACCGGCCCAGCCCTCAACGCTGCCAAGATCCTGTCCTCGGAGGGAATCCCGACGCTTGGAACAGCGCTCTTCAGTCTTCCCCAGGCCATCGCCTGCAGCCAAGCTGGAATGCTGTACATCAGCCCGTACTTTAATGGTAGGTTTTTTTTTTCGTTTTGTCAAAGCCATTGCTGCAGGCATCAGGAAACTAGCTGACTTCGGACTCACAAAGAGGTGCGGGCTCACGACGAGCCGGACACTCTCTGGCCCAACGTGGAGGATCCAGCCACACAACATCCCATGTCGGCACGCATCATCCAGATCATCGAGACGTATAAGCGTCTGTACAAGGAAACCGGCGAGGAACAGCCTCTCGTCAAGAACGCCAGCTTCATTTCGGCCAAGGAGGCCATGGCAGCGGGGGAAATGGGCTGCCACTCAGCGACCATCTCTCACACCGTCTTGGACCAGCTGGCGAAGCTGGAGTACGACGGCACGAAGCAGCCGGGCGAGGGCGTGCCGAAGCCCGTCCACGTTTACAAGAACGCCGGACCGACCCCCGAACGCCTGAAGAAGCTGGCCAACGTCGACCCCTTGGCCGCTGCTGGGTGGGATGGCAAGCTGGCGAGCACCGACATTGACTACCTGGCCAACGGCGGTGCTGAACTGCAGAAGGCCATCGAGGCCGATCCCGTTTCCACGACGCGTCTGGCGGATGCGCTCAAGCTGTTCGTTGGCGGCGAGGAGAGGAGCAAGACCAAGGTCGAGGAGGTTTTGAAGCAGATCTAGGACCGCCATCGAGCCACGTCATGCATGCAAGACCAGCGTGTTAGAGCATGAGAATAGACCGTGCATAGATTATCCTGGCCAAGAAACCCATTGCTGTTGCTGCTGCTGCTGGAACTGCGCGCCCTGATGCATACCCGATGAAGCCAGGTAGTTGGCAGAAGTAGGCGTGTCGGACGCGTCGAATGAAGATGCGCCAGCCCCTGTGAAATCCATCGAATTGATATCCTGATACGAAAGTTGATAGCCGTTAATATTCGAAGCCGAACCGGGCAGGTCGTTAGGGATCGCGTTGGCTTGGATCACCGCCTCTTCGTCCTGCATTACCACTAGATTTGCCATCGACGCTGCCTCTGCGGGATAGTCACCCGGTCGGGATTGTGTCACCTGGGGCCAGGACGTGTCAAGCAGAAGACTATCCAATTCCGAGACAGTACGTGCGTCCTCCGGCCTGGGCTCTGAGGGAAGAACTCGAGGGACTTGCGATGGCTCTTCCGACCTGTCATTGCTTGCCGCCCCGGACTGTCCTTGCTCATCAGAGGGACCTCCAGACTGCTCAGAGCTCTTTCTCGTCGATTGACTGAGACGTGCCGCGGACGCACGTCTCTGCGTATCCTTCTCCGTCTCGACAAGCCCGTCGATATTGGCGACAACGCGCCTCGGCTGCCGCAAGCTGGCGCCCCGGATCCTCCTCCAATGGTTGACCTCGGCCAGCAGCTCGTCACGCTCCTGCATCAAAGACTGGAGGCCTCGCAGGGCATCGATGCACCTACTCTCGAGAAGCTTGTGGCGTGCGATGCTCTCCGTCACGACGACGTGTTTGGACAAGCGCTGGGGATCGGTATCCGAGAGCGCGGGGAGATTGGCGGCTAGTTCCTGACGTTTCGTTCATCAACATCAGCGGAAACCGCACAACAATACGCACACCAAAAGACGCGAGCGTCTTACAATCAGTTGCACCTTGAAGGCCTCGCGGCGACCCTTTTCGAAGATTCTGTGCGCGGCTCGGTCGTCGGCGGTAAAGTTTCGAACGCGTTTTTTGGACCCTTTCTTGCCCGGAACCGTCTCCGACAGCGCGGTCGGGTCGGACGTAGCTGAGTCTCGCTCGGTCGTGTTCATGGGAGCTTTTTTTTCACCGTACGAGCCGGTTCCTGATCAAGAGGTCTTCCCATTCAGTGAGTTTGCTGACGGTTACGGCCGAGAATCGACGAGCTGGAGCTTGCAAGATAAGTCGTACTTGTTGGGTCTGGACGAAACGAAGCGAGAGGGTTCAGGTGAGGAGTAAGGCCGTCGTCCGATCAATGACCGAGGGAGTGAAAGCCACCCCTGGGCCGCATCTCCTGCAAACTCTCCTCAGGGATTATGGCGGTAGTAAGGCCCTTGTAACAGGAACTGCTGAGACCCCGCACACGCATCGAAGCTGAGCGACTATCATGCCTGATTGAGTATGCTGGACGCCGGTGCTTGGCAGCTAACTTCTGTAAGGTAACCTGTTCGCAACTCTGGACCGCACAATATGCGCTGATAACACGTCAAGTGCAATTCAGTGAAAGGCCCAGCAGTATTCCGGACCTCGGAGCGCATCTCGGCGCTGGCACGGCCCCGTTCGGCTTCTGCCCCGCGCGGGAGCCGATTGGGTGGACCGGCTGAACTTGAACGCGCAATACATGTATTGTCAAAGTCAGATGGCAGGTGTGAAAAGGGGATTTGTATCGATAGCCTTTGTCCACCACGTTATCAATTCATCCACGTCCAAGAGAGGCTATTAGCTGAAACAGATTCCCAGCCAACCTTGATCGTCGACCGGCTTTAACAGTATTTGGTTGCGAGCGCGGCACAATATCCTCAGCATGTTATGGGGACGGCAATCCCACGTCTCATAAGCTCCATGCACGCATCCGGTACCTGTTTGAGAACAATGCTCGCCGGCGAACTGTAGCCGCAAATCCCCACTGGCCTCCAACTCTGGCAGTGGAGAACGTCCCGTTCCCAGCAAGTTCGTACTTGGCTCCGTCCGGAGAAGCTTAAGCAGCGGTCCGAAGTAGGTGTATAGTTTCTGCTGGTTGCCGGCCATCGACTTCGTCCCGGTCATAATACAAAGGTTGATAGCCAGGAGAGCGTGAGCTAGAACCGGGTACTTTCTCCCCTTGCTGTCCCATATAAAGTTGCCGGAGTCGGGAAATAGCACAAGGTGTCGTTCTATTTGGACCAAAAGGCATCTGTGAACTCGAAAGAGAGTTTTTCCAAGGCACCGTAACTGGTCTTGGTCATCCCTAAACCCATGTTGTCGGGAATGACGGGCTCGAAAATGATCCTGTCCTGATGCAGCACGCCTAGTGGAACAGCCATCGCGACAGCGTCGCCATACACAGCCAGCGGCTCGCCAACAGCGTTGCAGGCGTATACAGCTACCTTCAATTCGCTTTCATGGCGATCCCACTCGACTCTCTCAACAATGTGTTGCATCTTTAGAGTTCCCGGTGTCTCTAAGACAGGCTGGTTGACCACACGATCATGGCCGCCCTTGATGCAGACGTCCCGCTGATGCGGCAACATATCGTTCGAGAAGCGAGACGAGATATCGCTGAGAGGTAGCCCAAGAGTTGGTTCGACCATGCGCAAGGCTTCCGGTGCCCATCCCTGCGCCGGTGGCGGAGATGCGGTCCCAGAACGGATGATTGCGGGGAACTTCCGGGTACCGGGGGCGGAAGCCGATGGGTACGTGGATCACCGGGATGTTCTTCTCGCGGGCCGCCGCAACGCCCCGTGATACGCGGGCGAGGTAGTCTTTCGTGTACGGGATTCGGGCAACGATGTTGTTGATGAGGTCCATCACAAGAAGGGCCGTGCCGCCGTTGGAAACAGACATGGATGTTGGGATGTAATAGTAATTAGAGTTTTATTTCTTCTCCAGAAAGGTGGGATGCTGAGATTTGATGCTCAGCGGACCAATGGACTCAAACTCCCCGTCTTCGTCGCCAAGAATTCCATAGTTGATGATCCCGGAGATTATTGTTCAGCCAAGTCCGTCTTCCCCGAAACCCGTCATCGGCGCTGGGTGGTCTGCTGCCTCAACTCTGCGCGCGTGTGTGTGTGTGGTCAATGTGCGAATCAACCTCAACTCTACCGTGTTGCTCTTGTGCGTGCGATCGGTTTTGCTTCTATAAGTCGTCATCTTGAATAGAGTGGGATATCCGGGTGGGATGATGTATGTCAATGGAGCCGTGAACTTTCCAGTAGCCCAACGCACCATTCCGCATTCCGCCTTTGGATTTGCGCAGAATGAATGGCTCAACTCAATTCTCGCGAAGCGAGGAATGCAACTATCACAGCAACAAAAGCGGTTCTAGTACGGACCGACGTCGACGGCAGTGTGCAGCCACCACACAAACACGCGCGTCCCGTCCCATTCCAGCAAGTCTTCACCATATATATCCGCTGCGCTCTCGAGGGCCGCCACCATTTCTGCACGCTCCGGAGCCTCAACGCCCGCTTCCCTGCCGATCAGTCCCGTCGGTAATCAAAAAACCAATATATCCGAGTTGCGACTCGAGCAAGCTTCGGAATGTGCTCCACCGAGAGTAACCCAACCCACTCATGGCCAAACCGACAAATACTGCAGTGCGCCTGCGACAGGAAGCGTGTTCAGTCCTCGATGATGGACAATCGTCTTCACACGTTCATTTTCCCCCTTCTTCTCTCTTTTTTTTTTTGTTCCGCGTTCCTTCGTTCGTTTCGATAGTCACTCATTAAAGGAAAACATGAAGTTCTCTCTCGCCATCTTGTTGGCGCCGTTGGCCCTCGCCGGGCCTTTGCGCATCGCGACGAACCACGAATCCCGCTCGACTGATTTGGCCGAGCGCCAGGCGCCCGTCAGCATCGACCAGCTCTTCAAGCGCAAGGGCAAGCTCTACTTCGGCGTGTCGGGAGACGATGGGATCATGCAACAGGGCAAGACCGAGGCCATCATCAAGGCGGACTTTGGACAGGTCACGCCCGAGTACTCGATGAAGTGGGATGCCACGGAGCCCACGCGCGGCAACTTCTCCTGGGAGAAGTCGGATTATCTCGTGAAATGGGCCCTCGCGAACAAAAAGTCCATCCGCGGACACACCCTGCTGTGGCATCAAGCCCTGCCGACGTGGGTCTCGGACATCAGGGACAAGAACCTTCTCACCAAGGTCCTGCAAAACCACATCCAGACCGTAGTCGGGCGTTACAAGGGCAGGATCAGGTCGTGGGTGAGTTGATCTTACCGCGGGCGCGAGACTCGCCACGGGTTGTCTCTTTTGTATGTGCTGATGATTGAACCGGCGTCAAGGACGTCGTGAACGAAATCTTCAACGACAGCGGCACGCTCCGCAACAACACCTTCTTCAACGTCCTGGGCGAGTCCTACGTCGGCATCGCGTTCCGCGCCGCTCGCGCCGCGGATCCCTCGGCCAAGCTCTACATCAACGACTACAACCTGGACAACAAGGACTGGGGCAAGCCCGCCGCGCTGGTCAGGAAAGTCAACCGGTGGATTGCGCAGGGCATTCCCATCGACGGCATCGGTAAAGAATTTTCTATCGAGGAGGAGTACACACACACAGCCTTGGCTTCCCCCCGTTTTGCTGACTACTGCGTAACACCTAGGTTCTCAGTGTCACCTCGCCCAAAACATGTCGAGCAACATTCAAGGGGCCCTGGAGCTTCTCGCGACCGCCCGCGTGTCCGAGATCGCCATCACGGAGCTCGACATCAAGATGGCCCCGCCCGCTCAGTACGCCGAAGTCGTCCAGGCATGCCTCGACGTGCCCAAATGTCGTGGAATCACCGTCTGGGGCGTGAGCGACAGTGTAAGAGCCCCAGGATCCGAATGCTTCGCCGGAGGGTGTTTTGCTAACGTGTATATACCACACAGCAATCGTGGCAAAGCGCGGCGCAGCCCCTGCTTTTCGACGCCAATTATAACCCCAAGCCCGCCTACTATGCTATTGTCAATAAGCTGAAATGAGTGGAATTTTCAATACTTCCCAAGCACGCGTATATTTAGGTGTATATACTCAGCATACCGCAGCTATATGACGATGGTTTCATGTATCCAGGGCAATCTGCCACGTCGTTTAAATATCAATTTCACCCACTGAAGTGAAGTGGCTTTCCACGTTCATGCTATCAAGCGTATCTCATGCTTTTATACTTGGGTCAATGTTCGCGTCTGCTCATGTTTGATTGGGGCTGGCGTTGTGATCTTGAACACAAGTAGTTAGAGCTCAGGCTTTCTACCTTTCGCAAGCAAAACAGTCCTCTCAACACTAAACCCACCACCCTGATACTTGCGATCCAAGAATGCTCTCATAGCCGGCATCAACTGCCCCATTCAGACCCTCCTTCTGCTCCCTCGTCCAGAACCTCTCTAGGAAGCCATGCATGAACGCCTGAAACCCCGTACAAAACTCATCCGCTCCCGTGAACGGCACCCACTTCGTCACGACCTCCACCTCGACGTCCACGAACCCACCAGCAGCGGTGAACATGGACTTGACAAAGGTCGGCGACTCCCAGCACCCGGGGCCCCAGAGGTTCGTCAGCTCGGCAGAGTTCTGCGGCCAACAGACCGGGTCTTGACCGGGGAGGGCGAGAGAGGCGACCGCGTCGCGCGTATCCGGTATCCCAGCCCTCGACCACCCACGTCGACGTGGCGAAGGTGCCGTTTGGCTTGGTGACGCGGTAGCATTCTGTCAAGAGGTGAGCTCGGCCGGCTCCCGCCTGAAGCGGCATCGGACATCTTGTCTGCCACGGCTTTGTACGGATCGGCAATGAGCATCATGGCCATTGCACAGACGACAACATCGAAGCTTCTGTCGTCGAATTTCTGATTCTTCGAACTGGTCGGTATCTCGTGTCGAAGATGTCACAGAAAAGTCCCACTTACCATGATGTCGTCACTCTGCGCAACTTCCGCTCCCGTCCATCCCTTTCTCCTTGACGATGCCCAGCTGGGCCTCACTCGAGTCCGCGCCAGACAAGCTCCAGCTTCTGCCTCTCTTTGGGCCCAACCTCCTTCATCATCTTCTGGATTGCGCCAGAAGGCGATGAGATTTCCTTTGAGAGACGACATTGCGCGTGATTTGATAAAGTTACTCCTGGTGGTCCAGGGTAAAGGCTTGATACTGGAATATGAAGTAGATGATACAACAAGTTTGAAGTTTTCGTGTCACCATCAGTAGTAGCATGGTGGCCTTCCCCAGACTATTTATACGGAGCCGTCTGCCAAGCAAACGAGTAAGAACAGCCCCCCTTAGCTTTCACATGGTGATTCATTCTCCCTATTCAAAGTTATCCGGTCAAGTAAAGAACCCGAAAAGTAAACAAGAATATTGTTGGGGATGCGAATTGGTGGGTTGCCGACCGAGTTCCACTAATAATGTCCAAAGGGGACGACTGACCTTTGTGTACACAGAGTTTAGTTAGTTAGCATCTGCCCGTCTTGAACGATGCACGTAATCTGGAGCTCCATGAGATTTTCCTGCCTCCAAGTCTCAAGCTGGTTTGATCTTTTGTAGGTTCACGGTTTATTTCCAACCTGGGAATCGCCGTTCGCATCTTCGCCGTGACAATATCGCAGCTTCTTCACCGTAGATAGTCTGCCCGTAGTCTCATTCGCCCCAGAGTTTCTAAAAGATGGAAGAGAGAGAGCCCACCATTTCCCCAACCCATCCCAAATGCTGCTGCTGCCATCAATCTCCTTCTCGAGACTAGCTGTAGCCACACCTCCCAAAGTTTAGCTATACCGGAGGTTGCGATGGTCGTTGTTGTTAGGCCAACATATCCAGCCTGACTTAGACATAGCGAGGTGGTGTCCTGTAAAACTCAATGCGCTTCCCACCTCAGACTTTCCCATCCACAGACTCAATCGCAACTTCAGCTGGCCAATAAACTTTATGTTGCCCCTTTTTTACAGAGACATGTCCGCGCATCCCCGAACATTCGGATTACACACTGGATTCCCCGGAACACCTATTACTCTTACCGCAGCGGGCAACGAGAAGAGGTCAAGGTGCAGCTGAACAGCTTTCTCTCAGTTGCGACATGAGACAGTCCGTATCGTCGCTGCCTCGGCGGTTTTGGTCACCAGCAGCAATTTCGGCTGAACCGCACAAATTGCCTCAAAATTGACCAAGGGCTTGCTGCTCGTCGGGCTCGGTCGAAGTCACCAACCAGTTCAGGCAGCATCTCGAGAGTACGGTAGAAACTGAAATCATAACCATTCCATTACCCATGTCGCATCCCGTTGACCGTAAATGTACAAGCCCTGCGGCAGATAACAACTGCTCCACGAGGGCGTAGTGTCGCTCGGCGGCAGACTCTCTATGGCAAACCCATCTATTGCAGCACCATGAACATGCTCGTTATATTCCTTGCGCCGCTCTTAGAGCATCCACTTCCCGTTGCAACGCGTCCAAGTCAGCCAGGATATCTGCTCCCTTGCCTGCCTCAGCCGTAAATTCCTGCGCGCTATCCTCGGCCCCTGGTTCCTCTGGCACATTGGTACTGAAACCCCTCGTGCTGTCCAGACTGGCTCTTCCACCTCCGCCGTAACCATCCATGCTGCTTCGACTGCTGCCTCGCTGTCGGGGTGGTGGCGGCGGCGGCGGTGCGCTCTCTTTCCCGCCGCTCATCTTCCTGCTCGTTGCGTCAATACTCCTGACGCTTGGTGGCCGTCGTGTTGATGTGTTCCGTGCGGGAGGCGGCGGCGGAGGAGAAATCTTTGGGGGAGTGTTCTCCGGTGCTGGGCTGTCTGCCTCAGAGCTGGAAGCATTAAAAGAACCAACAGAAGGGGATGCGAGCCCAAACGACTGTCGGTGCGACACATGCGGACGCCGAGGGGGTGGTGGTGCGGGAGCATTGATACTTCGAAAGCTTTCCGACCGCGAGCGCTGCGATTCTAAGGAAGAACGAGGCGGCGTGTCTGTTTCGGAGCCTGGCATGCTCGGGGCGTTCACCCCGGCGGAAGCCGTCAGGGATTGGCTCCTCGCGTGGCCCCGTCTTGGTGGCGGGGCTGGTGTCGGCTTCTTCCCCGACGCCGGCAGAGCCGGGGTTGGCGTCGACCTTGGAGTGGGGGAATCCTGATCGGGGACCTTGCCAGCGGCTTCTCGGGCAAAAACGTCTTGCGTCCCTTCTCCACCATGAGAGCTGGGAGCCGGTGGAAGAGGCTTATTTACATCAGATGGTGAAATCGGCGATGCATTTTCAGCAGATATAAGAGGCCGTGTTGGCGTTTGAACGCTGATCTTTCTCCCGTGTCTTGAGCTCGGCGGAGGGGGCTTCCTATTTGACGGAGGTGAGGCCAGCGTAAAACCACGGTCCACTATATCCGATGATGAACGCGGGGTATCCGGGTCGGCCGCGAAAGATACATCTGATCCGGACGAATGTGCCGCCTCGGCAGCTTTGCCGCTGTGCGCCTGGGGCTTCTGAGCGGTTGAACCAGCCCCAGCCTTGCCAGTGAGCAGCAACATTTTAAACGCGTTGACGTCGAGTGATTTGCCTGCCCCTCCAGACGAAGCTTTGTCTTCGGTCAACCTTTCGATATTTCGCAACGTTTTGCCAAATGGATTATCGGGAGTGCTGTTCGGGTTTGCATTGGCTAAACGGAGCGGTGCAGCCTCGTCCAAGCCGTCGGGAAGCTCGGGAAACCTCTTGGAAAATTGGTCATCGTTGTCCGAGGCGTCATCGCTGCTGTCGTGGTGGCGTCCAAATCCTCTGCTGTGTACGGACTCGGGCGAGGACGGAGATGAGGGAGGCGGCGAGAGCACCCTAACCCTTTTCACGACCTTTGCTTTTGCGGGTCGCACTTCGGGAGGCGCATCGTCCTTCGAGTTGCCTGATGTGATGGACTCGAGGAAGGCCGAGGTGGAGACGGGTTGGGGAGTAGAAGAGAAGGAAGTCGAGGAAGTCTTCCGACGGAATGGGTTGTGTTCGGATGTCATGGTTGCGGCGGGCGCGGTTCGGCTCGTGCGGAGTGTATTCGAAGCTATTGAGAGTAGGAAGGATTAGGCAGGCGCCATCGTCGTCTCCCGAGGAGAGGCGCTATCGAGCGACAGGACGTGTTCCCGAGGTCTGACTGCGAGCAGAATCGAATATAACGACAAGACGGGAGTGGAGGGGTTCAGGCACTGCGAACGGTGGGTGTCAGTTGAGTAGGCCGGAACAATCGGTTGGGATGCAGAAAGATTGCAAGGGGCGGCTTATTCAGTAAAGGCAGCACGGGGGGGGGGGGACAATTGTGGGAGAAGTAACAACGGCGATGACAGCAATAAGGACAACGGGAGCGAGGCGGGATACAGATGCATTTCTGCTTACCAAAAGAGCACCACGAACGATGCTGCAGCGGGGTGTAAGATTTGGCAAGTGGAAATCTTCAGGTAATGTCTAATGTCCGCTGAGCTGAGGTGAGGTATTAAGGTATGGTGGAAATTGGTGGTGTAGTGGCAGTGCTCGTTGATGGTGGCCGTCGTCGTCGGGTCGGCCTGCCATCAGGTGGGCGACGGAAGATGGGATTGGACAAGCCAAGGGGGAGGGAGTTGGTTGAATGACGGGACAAGAGAATAATAGAGAGCCTTAAGGTAAGGTACTGTAAAGGAAGGGTTGAAAAGTGCGGATAAGGGTCGCAACAGTTATCGGTATCGGCTTATCGCCGTGGTGAGGTTGCAGAAGGCAGAAAGCATTCGGGTGGTTTGCTGGGGTCTGGCTGCTGGGATTTGGGTGGTAGCGGTGGTGGTGATTGACGACACTTTTGATGGAGACCGCCCGATGGGACCTGGCGGGGGGATGATGAAATGGCGACCAGCAGATCAAGCAGGAACAACTTGTCCTTCTCTTTTCTTCTCTGGCGGCTCGTTGTTGGCAAACCTGCAGTTCCCACTTTCCCAGTTGCAGACATGTAACGCAGTAGTTGCCGTTCCAGATTTACTGCACCTGGGTCAACCCGCATTGGAAGAAGGGAAGGTCCCTGCTGCTGCTGCCAATGGGTGCCTTCTTGCCAGCTTGAGGCAGGAAATACCTTAAACAAGACGCTCGTGCTTGCCCTTGCCTTCGGGGAAGGAGGAACTGAAGCTACTAGGAGAGAAAGCATGGCGAAAGTACCTGCCCTAGCTTTGCTCTGTATCGCTACGCGACAGGTACTTCCCTCCTGTTCCTTCCTCCCCCACATACCCCGAAACGGACGGGAAGGAACATAGGCACCACCCAGTCCGAGGGCAGCAACGACCTTGTACTTGACTAAGAAGCCTTAGCGTCCTTTACTAGGTGCCGCTGCTGGCCTCCTACCGGTACTGGCGTCGATGCGGTTGTCAGTGTTTCTCGTTGACCTCCTGTTCCTCCAAACCGTCTCTGTGTGTCGCCATTACCAGCAAACTTTCACCATCTCTCCCCATCCTGTCTCCTACACCAATATATATCCTCTGATGTCGCCTCTCATCGGCCACGCTGTGACTTACAGACAAGCACGCTTCCTCCTCTATTGACGATCAATCATGCCTCCATCACAGCATCTCCTCCTCATGACCCCTCCATCGTCACCGCGCAGGACCCCAGGGCCCAGGTCTCCCCCCCTTGGTCCTTCGCTAAATCAATCCAACAGCCCCCAACCAACTGTACGGTCCCCCCTGCACCTGTCGCTCATCGTGTTCCGGATTGACGACAGGGATCCCAACACGGAATTCGACATCGGTAGGAGACATGGATGGGAAATCAAACCAGCATTAACAAAGGAATCGCCTTGGAATTACAGTCAAGCCAGCGACAATCCATTGATCGGATTGTCCTGTCAGCTTCTGAGGCTTCGGCCAGGAGAACAACCCAAGGTAGAAGAAGACGGCCGCATCCAACTCCCGTCGGCGCTTATACGTCAGACATCTTGTCTGCACCCAAACCACAATCAAAGTACCCGAAGTACTCAATACCTGCCTCGACCCTTAAGTCGATCTCTCTCTCTCTCTTTCTCTGTCCTCCCCCCTCCAAACATGAAGGTTTGTTTCAGGAACACCAATGGGAAGCAAGCTCGGGGCTAGCTATCCACGTCACTCCTTGCACGTTAATCCTGCACCACCGCACATCTCCTACCGAACAGCAGCACATCGCAGCACAGCACGGAACAATCACCTCTCAAGCTGCGGCTCACAAACTGCAGCGCACTGCTCTCGACCGCCTGATGAGCTGCAGAGCACCGGCCTTGGAGTGAGGTGTGACGGCGCACATTGACCTGGGCTACGGTGAAATGACTGAAATCCTGCAGTCCAGGCTCCGAGCTCGACACTTTACACCGTTACACTGTGGCCCGTAGCCGCCCACTCGCCTCGTCTCGCATATTCTTCACGCCTTCCCCGCATCGCCGCCACCTGAGGCTTGCCGTTTGCCGTTGTCTTTCTCACATCATTGCTGCAGAGCTATTTGGATACTGGAAACATTGACCGAGGGCTCACTACTGCGGAGTCCAGGGCAGCATGTAGACAAGGATGACTCGAAAATGCCAGCGAATCGACTCCCACCTGCAACTCAACACCCTGATCCGCCAGCGACGCGTCCCGTGAAAACGAACCGCCTTATCGAGAAAAGGTCAGACGATCGAGTGCTCGTCCATCCGCAACAGACATCTGCTTGGTTCTCAGTACGGCCCATTGTCCGTATACTCGGTGTGGATGGGACGGGACTCGGCCACTGGTGTGGCGCCGTCTGCTCACCGCACGTGTCAAACTGCCTTGCCTAAGTCTCGCCGTAGCCGTATATACCGCACGACCTGCATGCCCAACGATCACATCGACCCAGGTCTTGGTAATGGCGATGATGGTGGTGAGGGGGAGGCAAGAAGTCTAACATCCCAATCAACCAACCCGCGGAAACCATGTCCAAAATACACCGCACCGTGTCGTGAGCAACTGACGAGTTTCCAGACTCTTGGGTCGTCACTGTTTTGTCCCTCCTAGTGTCCACCAAGCGGTCTGTGCCGTCTACTCAACTCAGGCGATGTTGCCATAATGTTCCCCTCCAATAGGGTCAGCGGGCGGTTCGAGTCTCAGACCAAATCAGGCCACAGACCTACGACGTGGATAGCTGCAGAGCCAACCTGCATGCCCAGAATCTTCAGAACCTCCACCAAGCAAAATATAACATAACAGGCAGGAACAAAACCACACGACTTGTATTCCAAGTAGAAACAACAAGCCCGAAGGATTTCAAGTCATTCAGTCGACTCCTCTGTGGCACGTGACTTGACTTGTACAGGCCGTGCCACGGAAATGTAAACAAACCCTGGAGGTGAGGGAGGCAGACCGCGTCGACTCCACCCCGAAACCCAGGCCCTCGACAGCCTCCGGCACATCACAGCCCGTGGGACCGCCCATGGTGTCCCTTTCTTTTCTTTTCCCTCTCGAGTCTCTAATCCCTTTTCCCTTTCATCTGCTTTTATTTCGTTCGTCTGTCTGCTCGGACCTAGGCGAACATCATACCAATGCCTCTTGTTCCCTTGTGCTTTTCCATTCGCGCCGCTTCTTCCTGATCGCCTGTTGCGCTCGGCCCCATCTTATTGACCGCCGAACATGAAATCACAGCGAAGCTTTATAAACCTTGAGGCCATCTAGCAAATCCCAAGCGAATCGAGCAGATATTTGAACAGTAATAAGGCCTCTTCGTTGGTATAATCGCGTGAGCTATAGTTACAGTAGTGAGGATATCGCTGCCAGAGACGGCCAAGACGGTCTCAAACAACACGCGCAACGCGGAAACCCTGAAATAAAAAAACAAAAGCGCGCGTGCAAGACACACAAGCACATCCCGACCCTGTTGTCCCTTCTTCCCAAATCACCCCGAGTCCAACAAGATAGACTCTGCAAGTGTCAACTGTAAAAACCAGAACCAACGCGTGCACAACGCAGAAGAAACGACATGGGCGTTTTCCCTTTCCGCCGGTTGGTTTCCCACCACCCTTCCCGGTCCCATTTGACCATTTGTCCCAAGAAATCGACAATACTCCCATAAACGCCGTTGGATAGAAGAAAGATTCATCACCGTCGTTGACGAGGACCGACCCGACCATAATACTTCTATGCAGATGCGGCTTGGGCCTCGGCCTTCTTCGGCACAGCAGCAGCCTTCTTCGGAGCGGCGACCTTCTTCGGCGCAGCAGCCTTCTTCGGAGCGGCGGCCTTCTTCTCCTTGGGCTCCTTGGCCTCCTTCTTGGCCGCAGCCTTCTTGGGCTCGGCCTTGGTGACACGGCCGGTCTTGGTCTTGGAAAGAGCAGCAGGCTTCTCCTTGTCAGCGGCCTTCTCCTGCAGTCATGTTAGTTAAAAGTGCCTGAGTCGGGAAGTCGTCGTGGACATACAGCCTTCTTGGCAGCGGGCTTCTTGGTCTCCTTCTTCTCAGCAGCAGCCTTCTTGGGGGCCGCGGCCTTCTTCTCCTTAGGCTCCTTGGCTTCCTTTTTAGCAGCGGCCTTCTTGGGGGCGGCAGCCTTCTTTTCCTTGGGCTCCTTGTCGGCGGCGGCCTTTTTGGGGGCAGCAGCCTTCTTCTCCTTAGGCTCCTTGGTATCCTTCTTAGGAGCCTTCTTGGCGAGCTTGGTGCCACCAGAGGGACCTAGATAAGTGAGTATATATGCAAGTGTGAACAAGAGACGCGACGACATACCCTTGGGTTGCTCAAAGACACCCTTCTCAACACCGGCGCGGAGAGCCTTGTTGAAGAGAGAGTCGAACATAGTATCGGAAACGACGTTAATCTGGTTGTTGGCCTTGACGTACTTCTTCAAGGCCTGGCGAGAAGATCCATTGCGTTCCTTGAGCTGAGGAGGATAGGCGCGTCAGTAAGCAAGCTCGATCATCATGGTGGTTCGCTACATGGTAGGCGGCAGTGTGTGGTGCGCAGGCGAAGTCACGAGTCGAAGGGCGCGGGACGCTGAGCCCCATCGCAGAACGACCCAGGCATGCCCGGTCGCGTAACCCTTTGCGCCGGAGGGAGAGGAGCTGGAAAACATACAGCAACAATAGCATCAGTGATCATGTCCTGCAAGTCGTTAGCCAAGAATGCGCTATGGAAAAGACCGGTTGGTTGGGGCGACAAACCTGGTAGCTGGCGTGGGAGGCCTTCTTGGGAGCGGCGGCGGCGCCTTCGGTCTTCTTGGGAGGCATTGTGATTGTTGGTTAGGTGTTTACGCGTTGGGTAAAGGGTGCAAGTTATGCGGATGCAATCGAAAGGGCGATTGAAGTCGATAAATAAATTCGAGAATCGAGGTTGTCGAGAAAGATTGACGCGTTGGCTTTGGCTGAAGAAGAAGAGAGTAGATCGGGAACGAGAGGGGGGATGGAGCGCGTGCGTGGAGGGGACGGGCTTGTTTTTATAAATGGGCGGGGGCAGATGGACGTGGTGCGCAATCAGTAACTTTTGGTTTTTTTTGCTTGGGTCTCTGGGTCTTGGGCTTCCCCCCCGATCATCCCAGCCCACCTACCTAAGCCCGCGTGGTTTTTTTTAGCGACTGGACCAGTGACCACAGACAGCCAGCCCAAAGAAGAACACCATTTCACTCACACCAGGAAGAAGAAGATGCACCTGCGCTTATTCCACTGGGCTTTAGGTAGACTCAATGGCAAGTCGTCTAAATTTCTTCTAGACTGCAAGCGCAGGCAAGTAGGGTTCTTTCCTTACTTAAGGTAAGGTACCTTAGTTTCTTTCCATCTGGATCAAACTCCCCCAGGTACCTACCTTACCGTCAGTGGCAGGAGCAGGGCAGCAGCCAGCATTGGAGCAGAGGCAGCTGCGGCAGAGCCCCAGCTTCCGTGCTTTCCTTCCCTGCCCTACCTACACATCTCCCTCCTCCACCTTCGTCCCTGTCTCTTAATCTCACACTCTCCTTTCCTACAATTCGTCTACATCCTGCTGTTACTCCTCTAGCCACTATAAAGATTATTGCATTGGTGATATCCATGGATGTTCTTTCCTGGGCTTGTAGCTGGAGACAAGGGGACGATGAAGGCAGACACGATGTGGGCTCTCCGGGTAAGCAGGCGCAGTTGGGCGAGACTTTGCCTCTCCGTCTGCTTCTGCCACATCTTTATTGTCTGTCGATGCCTTACCTACCTCGCAAAAAAAAAACATCTCAATGCCTCATGATATGAATGAATGTTTTGTCTTTCCCCATCTCTCAAGTGGCGATGAAGATCACAGCCAACGGTGCACCGCACATGGCAGATCTCCAGTAAATAGCACACCAGACGACCAACCCCCAAGCTCCGGACGCGTCGCATGAAGCTCCTGAAGCTTCTGTCGTCTCTGCTGTCACAGCCTGGACGGAACCCCTCGCCCCTCCTCTCTAACCCCCCTCCGTAGCTACACTCCCTGTAAAAACAAGGGTAGGACTGTAGACGGTAGGATGGTTCGACCCAGGGTCCCTAATCTATTTCATCGTTTTCTGGTGCTTTTCCACGGCTCCTCCCAGGGCCGCGGCTGCGTTCCCGCCGAACAAACGCAAACACCACCCTTCTTTCGCCCCTCCTTCCCCCCTTCTCCGCTGGAGCCTGGGCTAGAAGCCTAGATCACACCCAAGATCAGTGACACTGAGTTGGTGCTGTGCTGGTGCTGGTGCTGGAGCAGGTGCTGGTGGTGTTGAGGTCCAGGTGCGCTTGAGTGCTTGGCTGTCTGTGTTTCCTGCCTGCCCGGTAGGGTGGTCCCAGTGGCCAGTTCCTTCCCCCTCTATCACAACTGCCACGCTCTCTTTCCCTCTTTCCACGCCACGCAAAAGGTACAACCACCAAGTACCTTTCCCATTTCCCATCCTTTCCTTTCGTCGCATTGAAATAAACGCTCTTTCTTCCTGTCGTCGATTTTTCTGATTGGCCAGTATTTCTCCAAAGCTCCTTCCTAGTTCCTGTCCTTTCTCACTCTCTCTCTCTCTCTCCGTCTCCTCCGACGGACCGCCAGAGTTGCGGCCTGCCTCTGCCGTCCTGTCTGATCCGGCACCTTCGCCATTCCCACCCAACTCATTCTCATCGCCCACCTCAACCACCGCTTTGCTTCCCTTCTCTCTCTTCTCTTCTTTTCCTTCTTCTTCGCTTTCGCTCACCACCATTACATTAAATGACTCATCGCTTGCATCCGTTGCGTTTTTGAGCCCTGCATCCTCCGTTCCATCTCACTCCGGCCCGGCCCCAACTTTCCTCGCAACCCAACGCCTTTCCTTCGACGAGTTGCCCATTTTCGCCGCTTCATCGCTCCATCCCGTCCCCTGATGCCGCTCGTCGCATTCGCCCTACCACCTCGCACATCCGGTTTCATCTCAATCTGACACCCTCATCATCTTGCTCGAATTTTTCTCCGTCGCTTGATGTAGTTTTCCTCCGAGTTGCAGCGCGTTGCGGCGCGAATATCGCGCCCTCCGCTCCGACCGGCTGTTTTGCCCGTGAATCGGTCACGCAATGGCCCGAATTGAAGCTATCCGCACATATTGCACCACCATCCCTCAACCACCAACTGCCCGCGTTTTTCCATCTAAAAAATGCACTGGTCCATCGTCTCGGTCGACGATCTGGTCGGTGATATTTTTCGTGAATTTACTGCAATTTTCCTGCTTGATTTGACTTACACCGAGTATCGCGAGTGCCGCCCCTCTTACCAGCCACGATCGCGTCACGCGACCGGTGAAAATTCGACTCAGAAGTGCACACGCGGCCTACGACCACATTTCTATTCAGGATCTTCCGGCAATTTGTCATTTTGTCGGAAACTACGAGAATCCTCGTCTGGCAGCGTTTTGAAAGTTTCAGATGCATTACTGGGGCCTCAAATACTCTTGTGAAGTTATGAGCACGAAGCAGTGCAATGGAAGCTATTCACATTTCACCACCTTTCGATAAAAACAGCGACGTCCACCACCACATACTCCGTCCGGGCCAAGGAAACTCCCATCATAATACTCATAAACCCTAGGAGTCTTACTATGCCAAATTCTGATGCTTCAAACTTACGTTGTGTGGTTCTCAAACGCCGGCGCAAGTTCAACGCATGCGTACCCAATGTGGAGGAGAACACGTGTGTCCAGTCACCGTCCCTTCTCTACCCTTGCCGACAACTGTTCGTCATATTGAACAACCCACAAGACAGAACCCTCTCCCGAGTCTTCATATCGCCATGGCTCTGAGAAATTCGAGCCGGAAATTCAAGTTGAATGGACTCCCCCTCGTCGTGGGATGCACTCGGTCACCCCGCGAGGTCGCGCGTCAAGCAAGCGGAGCGAAAAAGGGGGGCTTAAGGTAGGCGGCACGTCAGCCTACCCACTGCCCCCTCCTCACCAGCTCGCAACATCACGACTGACAAGGATCGCAACGCATCTCCCCAAATACAAGTCATTCGAAAGATACAGAAAAATGCATGTCGTTGGCGATATCATGCTAGGGCAATCCACCGTCCTCTGCGACGCGAAATCACAGCCGCACGGGGGAACTCGGGCCCCAGACGGACCTAACTTTCGATCGCGTTCATCGCCTCCCTTCAACCTGACAACCAAACAGCTGTGAACGACCGAGGACTGAATCATGCCATTTTCATTTTTCCTAGAGCTCCCACTGCCTTCAAAGATGTGTGCTCTTGGCAGAGATCCCATAACCGCAGAGACGGCGGTGAGCTCGAGGGGTAGTCTCAATTGTGACTCGTTAACCAACCCCTACATCACTCAGCCCCCCTCAGCGAGAAATACACAGATCAAGTATAATAAGATATCATACCCAATTCTCTCAATTCCAATTCGGTTCCCCACATCAGACTCTCTTCCCGAGACCCCAAAGTGGTGTCGTTCCTCAGCGCCAACCCTCTTTTCCCTCCTACTGCAGACGCGCGCGTTCTGTCGGGTCGTTCCCTTTTGTTCGCCTCCTCCCAGATCCGGAAGGTGGGTCATTGGAGCTATGACCAGCTCGCAGCTCCGGCAAGGCGTGGTTTGGTTCCCCCCGCGGCGCGGGCCCAACTGTGTGTCCCACAAGACAAGCATCCGGTGACTTTCTTCTTGGCTTGACCGACCGTTGGGCTGCAGACCGAGGAATCTGCAGCCCGAGCAGTTGGTGAGGTCTCGGTGTGAAAGCAGGTCACTGATAGCCTCAATTCCATAGAAGACAACGTCACATAAACATGATTGAATCACTGGGTCGTAGCTAACATAAGCACTTTATCAACAGTATTGTCACTTCTGATCAATTACGGGTAGCTCATAGTGAATGCAAAAATGAGTCCATCTACATACAAGTAGTGGTTAGTGGATCACCGGTATCCTGGTGAGTTATGCAACAGGAGCTTCCCAATTAACGCTTGCGCAGATAAGATATATATAAAAAAGGTAGAAAAAAGTGGAAAATCTCTAAAAAGATGCGGTTCTCCCCTTCCAGAATCGAACTAGAGACCTTTCGATGACAATGTAACCATTACAGTCGAACGTGATGAACCAACTACACCAAGGGGAGGTACAGGGCTAAAGCCCCGCTTGGTGAGATGCCTAGCTCGCAGAGTTGGCAGCTATTGTACCCTTGAGCGTCAGGACCCCCCCCTCCGACCAAGCAGGACCCCCACGCGCCTTGCGAACCGACAGAGAAAAGAACTAACAGGGAAGGTATCCTAACGGCAGTCCCACCCAGCCCACGATCGGTGCCGATGGAAACCGAGTTTCCCCATTGCTCCGTCATTCACGGTCCTCGCTCAGCATTTGTCGAAAATTCTCACCAGCTTCCCGCTAGTCCTCTTACTTGTCTCATTCTTTGGACCTTAGTCTACTCGTCCGTCTCGTTTCGCGCATAGATCGAGCCTCTTTGGGGAAGCCTTCTTCACAATGCGCGCTGCAGTCTCCGCATTCCGCGGGCCTCTCTCGCAAGCTCCCGCATCCCGCCGCCGCACATTCGGCACCACGGCGCGCCGTCTGGCTGCCGAGAACGTCAACGGCAACGGCAACGGCGCGCCCAACCCGCGATGGCTCTCCGAGCTGCAGGCGCGCATCAAGAGATGCGCGAGTCTCAAACTCGAGGGAGAGCAAAAGGAAGAACTTGAGGCTCTGAAAGAGACCGTCAACGGGCAGTGGCTGGAGCTGCTCGCCGGGCGTGAGGGGTTCCTCACCGGACCCGGGTGGAGGGGCTTGGACAAGCACACCGTAACGTGGGGTGACATGGTATAGTTTCCTTCACACCCTGAAGCATTATGAGATGGACTGATGTTTCTGACGATGAGGTCGCAGGATGCAATGGTGAGTTCTCTTACGCGGAGGCCTTGTTGATGAGAAACATTTTGACTAACACGGCGTGTCAGGGTACATCACCAACCGATATCGTGCGCAGCACCCGGGAAGACATATCTGACCGCAAGCAGGACACGTCAACAATGTCGTCTACAACAAGTACGCCGAATCGGCACGCGTGAATTGGCTGCGCAACTTCGCGACGAAGGTGGACCCGGAGAACGAGGAGCATTGGGCCGGGCTTATGACGCCCAGAGGCATCGGGCTGATTATGAGAAGTATCAAAACAGATTATAAGTTTGTAAGTCATCACATGCCGCCCGCCCCCATGATGAGTCTCGAGTCTCTCTGCCGCCCGCCCGCCCCCGCGGGCGGACCCCACTCCATTTGAAGCTCTCGCAGCCTCAGTTTAGAATCGGAGGATGTGTCAGCTGAATGCAATACTCTCCCCGCGCAGCCCATGGCCTACCCGGACAACGTCACGGTTCTTCACAGGCTCGCCTCCAAACCGGCATACGAATCAGACTTCATCCTCCTCGAAGCTCTTCTGATCTCCGAGCGCCACCGCCGGCCCGCGGCGCGCTGCTTCGAGGACATTGTCGTGTACGATTACAAGACCGCCAAGCGCACGGCGCTGAAACCCTTCATGGTCCACAGACTTCGCGAGACGTACGAGGCGCAGGAGAAGAGCAAACAGGAATGTGAGGATAGGGTGAAGGGACTTGTCGAGGTTGTCGAGCGGCTCGAGAAGGCATGAGAAGAAGGCTAGAGGCGAGAGAGTGTGTAACATTTTTTTTTTCTGCTGTTGTTTGAGATACGGAGTTTCAGAGGTTATAGACTTAGAAGTAGATATCACATAGAAAATGTAAATAATGAGACGCGGCGTGGGCGGCAATGCAGATCGGCCGGTTCGGGGGAGGGACACGACGGCGTGAGGCTTTACCTCAGCCGGATTAATGTGGACCACGCATGCCGCACGCCGGGTGCGACTCGACTCCTCATGCAAACCCCCCCACTCACTTCACGGCAACTCACGCGACCTTTGACTCACATTGCGCCAAGCAGCATATCAGATACAAGTCAGGATGGGCAGCATCTCCTTCCGCGAACACATCCGTTGGGTCCCCGACGATGCCAGCGAGCCGACGTCCACAATCGTGCTCACGTCCCCGCAGCGGCGATTCGTCGATCTCCGCATTTTGAAATCGGGGCCGACTGCGGAGGGTGCGGGAGGTAAGTTCCATCATGCCTTGCTCCGGAGTGCTCTCTTCCAGCAGTTCCCTCTCTACAATAATTACCAGGCGGCTTTTCCTGATACGACAGTTGTATTTTTGCATCGGGGTCGCGTGTGGTTAACCCAACTGCTGTCGCAGAGTCTCACGGCATCGAGCGCTTGGAATGGGGCATCGCCGGTAATTCCTCGTCCTCTCTCATCCCCGACGGCAAAGGCGGCGAGGTTCGTCACTCGCGATGGGACCATTGGATCGACTCACGCACGACCGAGCCCGAGAAGGCCGGGGACGAGGGTGACATGTATCCCCAGGAAGGCAGCGACCTCACCCTGGAGAAGGGTCGGATGGTGAACCCCGCCACCGGGCAGGAGTGTGACTATGAGGAGCTCTGGAGGGACGTCGATCCGGAGCCCGCTTCTGTCAAGCCTGGCGATTCATCGGCTGCCCCCGAGTGTGTTGTTCTCAAGTTTGAGGATGCGCCGAGCAAAGCTAGGGGCATGGTCGTTTGGCTGGGCAGGTATTGTCAGGGTATCGCTAGGATCGGGGAGGATGTGACAGCGGAGAGATGGGAGTGGAAAGAGAATGAGGGTTGGAAGAGGACTGTCAGGATTGGTGGTGAAACGGCTCTGCCATGTGAAGTTTTGCTAAAGACTGGTGCTCAGCTGAGCGTTGATGCGCACGTGAAGCATGGGGAGTTGGTTTGGGATGTTCTCGAGAGTAGCAGGTGAAGGAGCTGCCTCGATTAGACTCACACAAATGGTTTCACATCATCTCTCTTCACAGGATCCAAACTTCAATCCCACTCGAGTAGACTTTTAGGCAGTATGGTGGATGGTTGAGTACATGGTAAAACGCTTCTGCAGAACTGTGTCTTGCTGGAACTATTACGTAGTAATAGGCTGCTTGAAACCCTTCATTTCTTTCTTCAATTACTTGCTATACTGCCAACATCGTGCCGAGGATTCTAACATATGATAAGTCTTCGTCGGCGCCGACATGCAACCTCGAGATATTGATGTGCACCAGGCCGAGCAACTACGGGAACTCTGCTACTCGAAGGGCAAGCTCGCTTCAAATTGGCGCGGCTATGAGGACACTCGTGTGCCTGCGTACAGAGAAGCTGCCATGGTTCTGTCCCCCCCATTCGCGCATTATCCGAAACAATGTTTTCGCGAAGAAGAACGTGAAAGAGAGTTCCGACCTCTTCCGAGCGAGATCCTCTGGCGCGACTTTAAGATACTTGAATCCGTTGGCGTAGAAAACTCCTTGTACCTCCGCGTCTGGTTTAAGGCCCGCTTGACCGTCGATTAGATGCAGATCAGCGTCGAGAATACCGTGATATATGAGCTCGATGAGGGAAATGAAGCAACCCAGAGGACCCGGCCCACGCTTTAAATGTTCGATGGAGCCGTTCATATGCGAAACCCACTCGCGATCGAAGTCTATAGCTATCTGGAGCTTGCCCCCGTTCCCACGACCTAGGAGAGGTAGTTCGAGGTCGATGAGGGCTGCGTGCACGTCCAGCTTCTCTTCCTTGCCCACCTGAAAGCAGATGAGGTCTTGTGACGAGATGAATTGGTGCGCAGACGCTCTGAACCCTTTCCGGTTGATATTGAAAATCGGGAAGTCGAAATGATCAGGCCCTCGTGGGAATATCGTGCCGTAGTGTTTCTGCACAACAGAGCGCGACTCTTTGTTTGCTGTCCATAGGCCCGCGTCTATGAGGTAACTCGAAGCGTCGTGCTGACGGTGGTTCGCAGTCTGAGCTATCGCGACGTATCTTCCAAAGATGCGGGGTCCTAGACATTTCCCATTCCTTTCGGGCTTTGGCCTGCCGTCGAGGAACCGTCGAAACGAAAGAAAATGGGCCCCTGGTCTTGAGCGCACAGTTTGCTCCCATATCTGAAGCCGTATTTCGGGTGGAAACCTGGAAAATGGCTTGAATTCCGTTGCCATTCTAGATTTTTTCTGCCAAAGAGTTTTATGTTTCGCCATGTTGTCAGGGTATTAGTTGCTAGATTTATGCGAAAGGAGCGGGAATATATACGTAGGTCCAAACAAGTGGAGGTAGCATAACAGAGTCTCTCGTTTCCTTGGTTCACCGGGGATTGAGCTCCACTGCGAACAAATGTCGTACCTGTTTGGTTTGCATTTAGGCTCCGCCTCGAGGCCCAAGGAGTCGTGGAAGTAGTGAAATTGGATATTTGGCTCAAGTTGTGGCGACTACTGTGGCGTCGAAGATATGCGAAAACAGCATCGTTGCACCCAGCCGTGATGACTGATGACCGTTCTACGAGGTGGATTTTCATTATCACATGTGAGGCTCAGTGTCCTATACGTTTATCAAGTTGAATCAACCGAAACTCATAGTGATGACGACACACACCTAACAGTTTACGAGATTGGTCATTCTGTTCTGGGAAAGATGGCTTATGTATCGTCTGGACATGTTACCAAGCAAATCAGAGGTCCCATAATATTACCTCAAAACGCCAGATCGGCTATCAGCCCATAGTTCTTGCGATGATCGATTTGTAGCGTGCCCAAGTGTCATTGTGTCGCTGACTATATGAGCGTAGTGCAATACCAATCTCTCTCGCGTCTTGGGACGATTGAGAAAGTAAGCCAGGAGGCTCAGTCATAAGAACAGACACATAAGCCTTTTTCTTTTTCTTCTTTCCAAAAGTATTAGAGCAGTTAGTCATCTTTTTCAGGCTTCTTGAACTTTGGATAGCCACAGGATAAGTAGAGAAAAACAAAATAGTTACCTTTACGGTTTCTTAGTGATACTGCGTTAGGACAGTACATCATATCGGTTCTGGCGTATTTTGATGATAAATTCCGTTGATATCAACACATGACCGCGCAATGAGCTAAAGGGGCAATGGAAGGCGATTGGTTATATGTTGGAAAGCCTCTGGACTGAGAAGGAATAGCAGTTGGCTGTGGAATTACTGGAGGGAGAAGTGGCTCAACTCGTTTCACGGGTCTCTTCTTGGTGCAGGCAGCAGGAATCTCAGACGCAAGAGAAGCATAAAAAGTAACATGAAAGTCAACAAACAATCGCACGAAGAATGAACCAAGTTCTATCCCCTTTCGTGCCCGCAAAGGAAGCTAATTCTACCCAGTCTTTTCTACATATTACGCTATTGCCGAAGGAATTAGGCAGATGCATTGAATTTAAGTCCGTATCCCCCGCGTTTGAAGACACCAGCCCGTTTTCTTTTTTAAATTCGGAGGTTGCTTTATAGAGAACCCCAAGTCGCGAATTTAATGCTGGCGCAACCTGTAAGTTGTGAAGTACGACGGAGTCGGCAACCCGCAACAACACAACGCTGTTAGTTTGTTAAAACAATATAGCTAAACACGAGAGAAGGAATAAAAGAAGAAGAAGAACTTAGTAAACAATTAGTCTAACTCTTATATAAGAAGGCAGCGTTAATCTCAGCGCACTGTGAGTGGACATTCAGGAGCTGTGTTCCATGCCACTGCAAGCGGGATCCACACATTATCAACTTAACATCCACTATATCAGATACATAAGATGATTACTATCAACGTTGTACCAACCAATCAGATCCCTTGGATCATTCACGGAAGGGTGGCCGAGTTGGTTATGGCGCCAGGTTAAGGTCAGCTTAACATCTGTTTCCTGGTGGGGCAACCCGCGCGAGTTCGAGTCTCGTCCCTTTCATTTTTTCCAATTTTCAAGTTTTTTCTCTTCATTTTGACGCTCCAGGAGGCTTCAAGGACTAATCCAGAGACAGGGTCTAGATGCAATCACGTTGAAAACAGTGTGGCTTGGCCCGATCTTAAAGTTCTTATCATGGATGGGTAGGTGGGTACCAACTGCTCCCAACTCTCGTGGCCGTAGCCGTATGTGTCTTCCCCGTCTAGTCCTGCATCAAATGGTGTACCGGAACCTCGGGCTCTCGTCCCCCAGTTCGGCCAGCTCATCATCAGAAAGATCGCGGTACTTGTCCTCCGCAAGACCCGCCTCGCGCTGCTTGTTGGCTCTCCAGTACCAAAACCACATGAAGCCGTACAGGCAAGTGCCCATGCCAACCATGCTCAGCGTCACGGCATGGCCTCGGATGTATCTAGGCTTATCAACCGCTTGGCTGGTTTTTTCCCCATCAGTCAGCTTTTTTTTATTAAGGCTGTATTTCTTTTTCTTCTTCTTTTCACACCCGGCGGATCTGGGGGAGGAGGTGAACCACTCACTAGATGAAGGACGACATGACGCCGGAACAATTTCCGATGGTCAGCTGCATACCGCTGGCGGTGGTCCGCTTGCCATATCTCGGCGAGTTGTTCGGCAACTGTCGCATCACGTCAGCCCCGCGCGCGACACGACCACGACCCATCGAGGGTTATCTATCAAGTTCACTCACCCAGGCCAAAGGCAGCCCGACGACGACGTAAAGCCCCGCCGCCACGAGGAAGCACCCAAAGTAGTGCACGGCCGACGACGTGTTCGAGATGAGAACCGCGTAGCCGACGACACTGACAGCCCCAAAGATGACGCAGAACAGCCCCCGGCGCTGCGTGCGATCCGAAAGGAAAGCCATCGACATGTAGACGACGACTCCGACGAAGTAACACGGCACGGTCAGCAGCTGCACCTGCGCAACCGTCCATGTTCCGAGCCCGTTGATGATGGTCGGCAAGAAAGTCGAGAAGCCTGCCCAATTTCCATCCGTTAGCCAAATTGTCCAACCCACCAGGCCCCAAAAAACCCGTCGTCCATTGAAGGAGGAGGGGGGGAAGGCTGGAAAACAAAAAAAGCCGTCACGACCTCACTCACCGTAAAGCATCGTGTCCACCCCGAACTGCGCGACGCAGAAGACCCAGACCTTCCAGTCCTTGAACGCCTTCCACATGTCGTCGCGGCTGAACTCCTGGGCGCTGCTCGTGCTGCCGTACTCGTGTCTCCTCCGCGAGATCATCAGCGCCTTCTCCTCCTCGTCCAGGAAGGACGCGCTGGCCGCGTCGTTGGGCAGCAGGAAGAAGGTGGCGATGCCCAGAACGACCGTGGGCAGGCCCTCGATGATCAGAATCCAGCGCCATCCGCTCAGGCCCGCGACGCCCTCCATGTGACCGATGCCGTAGGCGAGGAGACCCCCCAGGCCGCCGGCGATGGCGGCGCTGACGAAGAGGTAGCCCACCCGGAGAGCGAGCTCGTGCTTGCTGTAGAAGAAGGTGAGATATACGGTCAGGCCCGGGAACAGCCCGGCTTCGACCGCGCCCTGTGGCGTCACGATTAGTTTGAACATCAAAAAAAGCAGTCATCGAAGAAGAACTCATCAATCACATGGATTGTGGAAGTACGTACCAGAAGAAGTCGACATGCGATCAGCGAGCCATAAGACTCAACGAGGCCGGTGAGCGTGGCGATGATGCCCCAGGAGACGGTTATGAACGCGATCCATCGGCTAGGGGTGAAGAGTTTAAGAACCAGGTTCGAGGGAACCTCGAAGATGATGTAGGTCACGAAGAGAATGGATACAGCGACCTGGAATTGGTTTCCCTCCATTCCGAGGTCTTCTTCAAGGCCGTAGAGGCGGGCGTTGCCAATGTTGACACTCCGTAACGTCAGGAACGGACTCGATCATCATGAAGGGGGACCGACCGACTCACCGATCCAAGAAACTCAGCAAGTACAGTAGCATGACCAAAGGAATGATGCGCGCATCTAGCTTTCGAATCAGTTGCTTCTCTTTAAGAGCGAGCAGGTCGTCGTCGTCCGCCGCAGCCCGGGTGTCGAGGTCGGGTGAGCTCGCGCCGGCTCCGGCGTCTTGGGCGCGGTCCTTGGGGTTGTCCATGTGGCCTGCGTCGATGAGTCGGCAGGAGTCCCGAACGACTGGGAAGTTATTCCTGCTAGGAATCTTGATTGCACACCGGGAATGTCCCCGCGTTGCAAAAAAGGCAGAGAATAAGGTAGTCCTTATTTTGCAATAGTCTTTGGAACGCCGCAGAACCTTTTCGAGCCAGTCTGAGACCTAGAGCTCAATGTCGCTCCCTTGAATTCCAATGCGGGATTGTCGGTCAATTGTCGAAAAGGCAAACACCATTTACGATGACGAGGAGGTTGCCAGCGGGGCGGTACGATCGAGGGCGGTGGCGTGGTGTTGTGCAGATATTACACGCAGGAATCGGCGCATCGGACGACGAATTTTTTTTTCTCTTCCTTACCCTTCCTTGCAGTGGTTTTCCCCTCCAGTTCCTAATAGTAATAAGTAGGTCGGCGGGGTTGCTTGAGATGGCAATGGCACGATGTTGACTACGACTAGCCGACTTTAAGACAGTGGCTGGAGAACAAGACTTGAGAGAGAAAAAGACGCTTGCATGAGTCAGGCTGATCGCAAGAATCGAAGAGTTGTTGTGACAAAGCAGGCTTTAGTTACTCCGGCTTATAATCGAATAGGATTTCGCAACGACGTGTTACTACTCCGTTCTATCTTCACTCGGAGCTGCGGTTGAGGTAAGAGAGCACAGAAACAACCGGGGCAAGGATATCGCTTAAGGTAGTTGAGCTTACGCAGTTTTTTTTTTTGTACCCTCCCGGTCCCTCTTTCGCCCTGCACCGGCTGTTACGTATACACTGGAAAGCTCCCCAAGTTTCGTCCCGCGTCGTAGGTAGGAGATACCCGACACGGTGCCACTGCCCGCAGCTTTCTCTCTGGCGGGGGAGTGATCGGTGAATTGTGCTTATCGATATTCCTCGCAATTGTTGTAAAGGGTTGCGTCCGGCCTCGGCTTACATTTGCGTCTCCATTCGGCGGGAGTGAGAGTTATCGCCGATGCCATCAACTTTGGCCCGCGACTGACAAATAGCAGCCTCTGTCCTGATCACATAAAAGAATCCGGCTGCTGAGGTATTAACAATTTCTTTTTTACATAGAAAAAAATAAAGGAAGAAAAAAGGCTGGCTGACTTCTGGAGCATTTGAAGGTCGATGCACAATCTTTGGGGAAGTGAGGACTTCAATTTCTGATCTCTCTCTGGCTTTCCTCAAATCTCCTGCTAAAGATGCCGATGATGGGGGTTTGTGGCACGCCTGCCAGTGAGCTCGGAAGTTGCATTCGTCATAAGCTTGGCGGCTGATATCGCTGGCTTAGCAGATGGAAGTGGTGGGGTGGCATTGCCGCCTGCGCGAGATCGATTGATTACCTCAGAGAGCGCTCTGCCTGCTATCGGTGATCACCGGAAAGGGCTGCGCCGATCCGCGTGGTCTGGTGTCACGTCAGAACGAAATACAATACTTGGGATGAACGATTGACCTGTGTTTCTTTTTTTTGGGCTTGGTTCCCTGGCGAAGTCAATGCTCCCCGTTGTCTCCCAACTCAATTGCCACCGGGGGGGGGGAGAGCGGGCGTCAAGAGCTTTTTCAACGGCTTTGGGTCAAGTTCGTTGCCAGACTGAAATGCAATGCCAAGAGATAAGACGTGAGACCGAGGAGCGTGGATAGGATGGCGCACTAAGCAGATATTCACAATGCACTTCACTCAAACCAACAACAGAAGAACTCCAAGTTTCGTATCATGCAAATGCAATGCCTTGCTCTGTCTCTCTCTCGTGCACATTACGAAGATTATCTACCTGGAAGATTTAGAACTACGTATATCCTTCAATGTGTTTTGGCAGCCTCTTCTTAATGTCCCCGCCCGCCAGCCCGCCTGGTCCAACAAGGCCGAGCTTCAATGCAACGCTTTCAATATCAAGATCAGATCCCGTATCCTATATACTCACACCATCCATCCATCCATCTATCCAGAAACCGGACAAAGGAAATATTACCGATACCTCTCGGTAGGCATCTCGTAAACATCAGACACCGGCCCGGACTGGAACGGCTGCCGACCGGGCTGGTGAGGCCGGGGCGGCGGTGGCCTGGGTCGTCCGTCGCCCATCTCGACAACCTCGTCGTCACCCATTTCGGCCGGGAGAACCCTCGTGTCGCCCAACTCGTTGGCGCCGTTCGCCGGGGGTCTTGCGTAGGGCGAGCCGTAGTCGTTCGCGGGGGAAACGTTGTTGTTCGACATGGGGCTGACGCTCGGCATACTGGGCGAGAGCTGGCTGCTCTTCCTCGGCACCGGCTGGCGTCTGTGAGTCGGGGCGGTCGCGGCAGCAGCACCGAATCCGGCTCCCGTCTCCGACATGCTATGGCCGTGGTCGAAAGACGACGGTCTGTTGGGGTCGTAGGCGCGCATGTCGGCCAAGTCAGAAGCGCTGGGATGGCTGGCCTTGTGGCGTTTGTAGAGCCACCATCCGATGCCGAGCAACAACGCCAGGCCGACGACACCAACGCCCGCGCCAATTCCGGCCTTCGCACCGGTGGAGAGCCCGTCACTGTCGCTGCTGGAGCCTCCAGTCGGAGAGGAACCGCTGTCGGTTTGGGTCGCGATATTGCTCCCCGTGGGGCCGATCTCCACCGTCGTCGCCGAGGCGGTGTCGATCGAGGTCGAGGTGACAATCAGGGTCGAGGTCACCGTCACAGTCGTCTGGGCGTTATTGAAGACGGTGCTGACGATGGTGGAAGTCTGGACGAGGTTGGAGGTCGTGGTTCGGACGACGGTGCTGGTTCGCAGGTTGGTGACGGTCGCATCGGCACCTGCAGTACCAGAGACTGTGACGATGACGGTTACGATGGCGCGCTTCTCGATGACGGCATACTTGGGCAGGTCGGCGCCTGCGGCGGGAGTGATTTCGGCAGCCGGGGCGTCGACGGGGGCGGTCTCGGCAGGGAGGAAGTTGAGCCAGCGCTTCGCGAGGACGGTGGACGTGACGTAGTTGGTCAGCGTGGCTGTAGCGACATCGTTGCTCGTGACGGTCGACGTCTCGAAAGTGGTCGTGGTAACAACGACAGTGGTGATGACTGTACGGAGGACGGCCGAGGTGACGGTCACGGTGCCTCCTGCGGCGCCGCCCTGGGTTACTGTCTCTGTGATTGTTGTTGTGGCCTCCTCGGCTGCACTCGTTGTTGTCGTTGGTGTCGTTGTTGTCGGTGTTGTCGGTGTTGTTACTGCGGGGGTTTCGGGGGTTGTTGATGTTGGAGTTGAGCCTGTGCCTGAACCTTGTCTGGGTCTGAGGCCGGGCATGGGTCTGCCATCATCGGCGAGTGGTGATGCTGTCGCGAGGTTGCTGTTGAAGGACCAGAGCAGGGCCAGGAGGCCGGCTGATCCGAGACGCATGATTGCGATGGAGTCGCTCTACCGCGAGCAGAGCACGATGGAAGTTGACAAAAGAGAAGTTCGGCTCGTATGGGCAGCTGTCGAGAAAGAGGGAAAAGAGGCGAGGTCAGGCTTCTAGGGAGGAGGAGCCCAAAAATAAAAATAAAGAATAAAAATAAAGGAGCGTGCCACCACAGCAAAACACGGTGGAATGGGGGAGGGGGAAAATCTCGTAACAGTCAGTCACCGGACGCAGCAGACAAAATCAACGGTTAGGTGAACCTATGGAAGGAGAGACATTGACCATTGACGGAGGGAAGCGGCAAGGGCAAGTGCGGTCTAGTCGGCCTTTAGTGGCTGATCATACTATACCACACCCAACCTACGTAGGTACTTCCTCTCGTGCACCGGAGTACGGAGTACGAGTATCTCGAGTACTGTCGCGGTTTAGCGAGCCGGCCGACGGATGATAACAGAAAAGCCACTCGTAATAGCGTCTCCAGCAAGGTGGCGCGGCGACTTGTTCTTCGCACTTTTTCGCCCATGCCGCTCTTGGCTCGCGTCCTCTCTCTGTCCGTCTCTCTCTCTCTCTCTCTCTCCCGCGGCCTCCCTTCTGTGCCGGAGGTTCCTGCTTCTCCACCGTCGGAGTCTGGAGAGGAAGCCGACGGGCTAGTATAAAAAGGACGTATCCGTAGATGAAATGAAAAAGGGGCAGCAAGAAATAGTGGACGGGAGGGGCACAGAGGAATTAACCTCTCAAATGGCAGGTGGTTGACGTGCAAAATCGAAAAAAAGGCAGTGAACCAGGGGTATCTCGGGTACCGCGTAATTGGCATGGGTTGGTATGTAGGAAATATACAATGACAAAATTGCACAAGGACCAGTGGTGCTGCGTCGGAGGTGGCTGCTGCGCTGGCAGTGCTAATACATCTGGCAACCATCCGCGCACCCCGTCTTGTTCGCCGGCCTCGTCCAGCGCTGACGGGCTCATCGCTCATCGCCTCTTACCGATTACCAAACCATCATCCCCTGGACCCTTGGACCCTGGATCATGGATGGGAGCGACCCGGGAAGTCCTCGGCGGCGGCTGGGGCCACCGTCTTCCGCCCGCCAGCCTATGACTGTCTCCAGAAGGGAGGACAACAGGGAACAAGAGGCCGATCTTGCGGAATTCCATTGGGCAATGGAGGGAAAACTATGGAAGTCCGCAGCGACCAGTGGCTCAAAACACTTTACGCTTACCCCTCTTGCATATAGTAATGTCCTATCTTGTTTATATCTCTCTATGCTTTATTATATTCTAGAGTTTAGTCTAATCTTAAGTTATTATTAATTAATTAGAGTTTATATAACTTTACGATTTTTCTTCTTATCTATTAATAAGTATTTAGAATAATCTTCTCCTCTCTTAACTGTATAACTGTGAATAACCTCTTGTAATTATAGGAGGAACTATATGCCTTTCTATGGGCGGTTTTAACTATTCTAAGTAATGGGTAAATGGCGCTTTGTTTTATTCCTCTTATAGTACTAATCTCTTATTAATTCTAATCCCTAATATTATTAATTTAACTGAAGTAAGTCTCTTTACCTTTATATATTAGTAAATAGTAGCTAATAATTATTTTTCTAGACTAATAAGCTCCCTATAGTATATAAAGCTTCTTAATTAAACCTAATAAATGCTGCTCTCCTTATACCTAGCTTAAATAGTCTAAAAGAATATATTCCTTGCTTTTTTTCCTATATTCTTAATAGGAAAGAAGAGTGAGAAGTAAGTATCTAAGCTACTAAAAAAGTACTAAAAGTATTACTAACTGTTAATATCCAGCTATACCTATGGGCTATTATATACTATAATATAGAGGAGTGTGGTTTTAAGGTTATAATATATATTTAAGTAACTATACTCTAGTGATTTAATACTACTAAAATGTGATTTATCCTTTGAGAATAATACCTATTGTATGATGTAATAATCTGATCTATCCTTATCTAGTTTATATAAGATAAGATGCTTCTCTAATAAGACTAGAAAGCTTTACTAATTAATATAAAAAACCTAACTAATATCTATAATTATGTTAATACTATATATAAGACTGTATTAATTAGTGTATTTTTCTAGGAGGCAGGTATTATAATTAATAAAGGTATAAGTCTTATTATACTTGCTTGCCTTACTTAAATAAACCCTCCTATATTCTTTAAGGTTTTATCTAAGAAGATATAGGTTTGTAAATCTCTTAGATAGATAATTATAGATAAGCTAAAGCCTTCTTTAAAAGAAGCTATAGAGAGTAAAAGTAGTATAGTTATTAAATAAGAAGGAAAATAAGTAATTAAAGAGGAAAAGAAGGATATAATTAAGATTAAAGCTAAAGCTTAAGCTTTATACTCTATATAGTTATAAACTGGAATAATTTAAAAGCTTTCTGCTAAAGCTTAAGAGGAATAATAATTAGAATTATTAGTTACTTGCAAATAATTATATTCTATCTTTAATAAAGTAGAGGATAATTATATCTCTCTCTAATAAATAAAATAAGAAAAAGATAAGGAGAGTAGAGAAGAAATAGAGGATAATAAGAAGGAAAACATAGAATAAAATATATATACCTATATATAAAGTTTATTTTCTTTTACTTAAGATATTTCTATCTTAGCTATTTTTTTTCCTTTATATCTAGAATCTTATAGTTCTATATATTATTCTTTACTTTAATCCTCCTCTTTATTATTAAGTTTACTTTTAAGCTTAGTTAGAATTAAATTATTAATATTAATTCCTTATTGTTGTAGTTATTCTTTTAGCTATAATACTCTACTATAAGGTACTTAAAGTAGTTTAAGTTTAGGCTGTTATTCTGAGAGCTAGTAGTACTTTAAATGCTCCTATAAGAAAGAGTACTAAGCAAACCTAGGGTACTCTATTACTAAGTTGCTAAATCTAGCTTATTTAGGTAATATTAGTGCTGTTTCTATAATGCTTTGGCAAAGTTGGGTAACTTGGTCTGGAAGATAGTTATTAAGATTTATACTCTTATAATTAAGAGTATCTTAAATCTCCTTAAACTGATTAGGGTTAATTAGCTAAGTATAGTCTTATATAGTCTGGAGATTAGGCTAATAGTAGAGGTACTATAGCTAGCTGTGAATAATATAAGAGTGATTCTTTTATATATAGATATAGTGGGTATTTTAAACTTGTATAAATATAGTGAAATCTATATAAATTATAGGTATAAATATAAAGAGAAGGGTAACTTAATTAAAAATAAAATAAGAGTTAAAAAGCTTATATATCTATAGATGCCTAAAAAACTCCTGGATAAATAATGTAAGTGGGTGTTTAGTAAAGTAAGGTAGTATAAAGACTTATATGCTAAAAGGCAGATTGGCCTTAGTATAAATGATTCTACTAACTTTTAATCTTAATATTATAGATACTTTTATTAAAGATCTAATAGTTTTAAAACTTAATTGGGATTATATTACTTTGATACTTCTTAGTATAAGATTGTGAGAGATACTACTAGATTCTTGCAGTTAAGGTTATCTTAATATCTTAATTAGAACAAATAATAAATAGTATTTAACCTTATTAGCTTAATATACTTAAGTATTAAGCTATAATATTTTGTAATATATATGCAGAAATACTAATATAAAACTATATAATATAATAGGAGTAAGTATTAATATCTGTATAGACTTTAAAGCTATATAGAAGTAATTTATTATATATATTAAGGGACTAGATAAAATTTAGTCTAGGTGTTATCTAACCCTTCTATTAGTATCTTATCTTCTTTAAATAGTTTAATACTTCTATAGGAAAAACCTTATAATAAGTATTATAGAGGATATAATAGCTAATAATATGTCCCTGTTAGTGCATATATATATAGAGATATTTATAGCTATAACCTTGTATAGGTTATGCTTCTTGTTATATACTCTAAAAGAAGGTAACTGTATATGTATGTGTAAGAGCAAGTTGTTCTGGGTTCTAGTGTTATAGTAATCTATTTTGCTATTTTAAGGTTTATAAACCTTTTAGTGAGATTATAAATCCCTTAGATTTAAGTATTTAGAGGATGTTTTTGTCTATAAGTCTTTGCTTAAAGAATAGAGACTGGGTATATTAGAGTAAATCCTCTATAAATATAGAATAGACTTTATAGTGAAAATCCTATTATATAAGGTGTTATTTAAATATTGTAAGAGAAACCTTAACTTTATATATCTTAGATAGCTATTAAATAATAGTATAATATAGCTATTAATCTATAAGGTGTTAGAGAATTTTATTATAGAATAGTGTGAGATCCTTTTATAGGTAAACTATTTTAAATATAGAAATTTAGAAGGAAAACTAGCTATATAAAAGAAATATAGCTATATTAAGAGTGTTTATAAATATATTGTGAAGAGCTAGAATATTAAATGTTTTAGGTAGCTGAAAACTCTGAATTATGCTATGCTAGAATGTATAGTAGCGTTCTAGAATATATGTAGCTAAACGGTGCTAACTAGAGTGTATAAGTTATATATAAAGGTATCTTTTTCTGTTCCTAAACGCTAAAGCTATGTATGTCTATATATGTTATTATCTAAACCTGTTCCTAATCCTTCTATAATAAGAATTGTTATATACTATTAGAGAGTGGTATATAGTTATATATAAAAGGGAATTTAGTTATTCTTAGCTTTCTTATTCTTACTAGTACCTATATATTTATTAGTAAATAATCTTTATACTATATATAGCTATATATACTAATATAGACCTTATTACTAATATTAGTAAGCTTTAAGAGAAGTCTAGCTATTTTCCAGAGTAAATTAGGTGCTAATCCCTTAGTAAGGTCCTATATAGTAGTATCTGTAATAGTATTCTTGTTGGAATTTATGTCTGTGACTATATAGGTGTGTTTATAAGTATTTAAGGCTTTAGCAGCCTTAGTAGGAGTGTTCTTAGGTATACTAGAAGTTATAGAGGTGTTAATATCTATATATAATTAGAAAGGGCTATATATATATATATAGTGAAAAATATTACTGTTATAGATTAAATAGCTTAATCTATAAGAGCTGTGGTTATAGTTAGTATAAGGACCTTCTATAAAGGCTATATAAGCCTTATATGGTCTGTTCTTATTGCGGTAATAGTTATATATATCTTTGCCTTTGAATTTAGTGCTGTATATAAATGTCCAGATTATATCTGTAACTTATAGCTATCCACACTTAAAAGCAGGGAAGATAGTTTGGCTGTTGCTATTAGGAATAACTAGATAGAGTTTGATAAGGCGCTCAGGCTATATATATTAGTATATATTAATAGATACTAGGAAATTAAGCAGAATAAAAACGTATAAGGCTGTTCTTGAGGTTAATTTGCTTGAAAAAGGCTTTTATAATAGCTTTGTAAGACTCTATCTTATAATTAGCTATATAGCCCTATATAGAGTAAATAGAAGTATATACTTACCTTCTATTAAGTATTTAGTGAGCTTAGGAGAGTTAAGGTTATATATAGGGTTATATAGCATATTCTTAGGCGTGTTAGTTAGGAGAATAACCTCACTAATCTTGTTAGGGATATGGGCGGCTATAGTTACTAATATTATGGCCTGTATAGAGATATTTATTAGTAATATATAGGGGTGTATAAGGGATATAGAAATAATTAAAAAAAAGGTGGGAAGAAAATTTCTAAAAGGGGGTAGGAATATACTGCTATATATAGTAGTATATACTTACCAAGGTAATAGGTTTATAGGGAAAGGAAAGTTTATAACCTAAACAGAGTGGGAGATTATTTAATACTTAAGTGTAATAGTCTGTGCGCCTTGCTAGCTAATTAAAAAAATCTATTTAGGGGTGTGCATGGATGTATTCACTTCAGGAAGGCGTGTATGCAGTAGGAAAAAGTGTTTTGAGCCACTGGTTGCTGCGGACTTCCGTAGAAAACACGAGAACCGGTCCCTAGGAGGGTTGAAAGTGAAAGGGGTCTTGTGACGAATCCCCCAGCCAACTCTTGGCCCGTCATGCGGACGGCAAACATACGATGGCTGAGTAAACCCCGAGAGGCCGCGCACAAGCATAAAAAGTCCAGAGGTAGACGCCGCCCACTAATAAGAAAAAATCATTTCATCCAAAGAAAAGGTTCTTAACAAACGCCTATAAAGTCCGGAGTCGAGACCCCAGATTCCGCAATAAACTACTTCTTCATACACGCCCGCCACGGCGTAGTCCATCCGTCAAGAGAACTAACTACTCCAAGCTGGCTGGCACCATCTTCTCGTGCACCTCTGCAGCCAGGCTGCCTAACCCACTGCATCGCCCTCATTCCGTTTTTTTCCTTTCATCGTTTTTCTTTTTCTTTTTCTAAAGACCCTTTCTGTGGCTGCATACGTAGTAAATGCATTACCATCACCCAATGCGATCAACGCGTGGCGCATGAGTGACATCGGTTTGGGCCGTCGGCGAAACGGAGGCGACATGAGATACGAGCTGCAGCAGATCCCATCGGGAAGAGGGAAAGGTCTTGCATTCACAGATAGGAGATGACGCTCTACGGATAACTGATACAAGATGGATGCCACAACACGACATCTCAGCGTGGATCAACAATCTCTCTGACGCGTCGAGACCAGGGCTGGGGATCGTCATCATCCGTCCATTCAGAAGTTGTCGCAGTTGCTTCCATGTGTCTAGGCTACCTAGCTGAGAGCCTGAGGTATAGTATACAACCGACATCCCGTGCGTCGTTCGTGCAACCCAAAATCAATTCAAGTCAGTAGAGGCGGTAGAAACAAGCTTCGCCTTATCGAGCAAATGACGCCAACTCAATTCGTTCTCGTGCCTCAGCTGCCAAACGCTTTGCCCTTTTTCCCCCCTCCCCTCTGCGGCTTTTTTGGGGGCGCATATTCACCACTCAGACGCCGCATCTCGGAAATTGCGCAGAGACACTGCGTCCACCGGCCGGTGACGCTCCACCCGGGCCAAGCTGCGATGCCGTTCGCACCGTCCGTGAGGCGCTCCATCAGGAATGCAGAATCAATTCTGTGGAAGCTTTCTGCAAGTTTCAACGTAGCGTAGCCGACTATTTCCTTTTTTGTTCTCGATGCGATTACAGCAACAGGGCACAACGCCTTAAGCAGCTTTTCTGCACGTTGACACTTGCTTGTCAATTCCCCTCCTCGACCTGACAAGGTCGCTCAACCGCATCCACACTCACAACTACTTGCCTATTCTGCGTTGAATCTTCACCGAGTAGCAGAGACAGTCGAGGCTCGCTCATGTTCGTTTGTCTTGGTCGGTCATGTCAGGCAATTTGCAATTCTCACTAAGCATGTCACTTGAATCAGTGCGCATGACCCTAAGATTCACAGGATCCCATTCACACATGCAAGTCCGAATATCTCCGTCCGTCGCTTACACAGTTGTCGAGAGGGCAAGAGACTCTCGCGACCTCGTGGACGAAGACAGCGAGATGGGGCTTCTGGGAGGTTTCTATCGAATACTGTTTGAATTGAACAAGGAATAAACCTCTCCAGCGAAGTTGCGACCCTCTTCCCTTGCGCTCTCGAGTCCCCTCTCTACAGCATCCCACCAAACCACAAAAATGACACGGCGGTGTTGTGAAAGGCAATTTTGATGTCAACGCCACCCACGTACAGAGAACACGCGTAAAGATTATACTCATAACGGTCTGTATACCAAGAAACCAGGAAATGGGGTAAAAGAACCACAGACCGGGGTACAATTCAAGTACGACGCAGCTTCGGAGGTAACTGTTCAAGCTGCTCTGCTGCACCAACCAAAACCACAACAGCAACTACTCAGAACGATCAGGTACGGCGGCAGCTCGATTGACTATATGCGTACGGCAGAGGGCCCGCCGTTGAACCGACTTCGCCAACGCCCCGTTCTCCGTCTCAGTCAGTGTTTTGCACTTCACTCCACGGAGAACCAGGCTTCTGAAGTCAAGCGCAGCGTTGCCGCGAATCTCACCATGATGCGCAACACAACGGCAGACTTCGGACCATGGTAACGTCGATCAGAGGTCGCCCCCCTTGCGCCATCCAGCAACACGGAAAATGGACCACTCCTCCCAGAAACCCTTGGCCTTGTCAAGCACTTTCTCGGCGGGGCCTTGGTGAGGCACCTTGCGACCTTTCCCAGCGCTGATGGGCAGAATCTCTCGCTCGACCTTGGCGATTCCGGTGTCCCTCAGCACCCCGCCCAAGGAATCGACGGCCTCGGCAGCGACTCGAGTGACCCGTCGACCGGGAACATGCAGCGAAGTCTCGAAGCCAGTCCGCTTGGTCTCGCCAAGAAACTCCCTCGAGCCGTTCTCATCGGTGAGCTCGTAGAAGCGCCAGATCTTGGTCTCGGTATCACCGTTCCACGACACGTACACCGTCGTGCCGTTCTTGTTCTCGAGCGCCGCGATGGCGGGCTCCTCGGTGGGCAGACCCGTCCAGTTGAACCGGAAGGCGCGGTAGTTCTCTACCGCGACGCCGAGGTCGCCCGAGTCCATGTACGCGTGGAAGATGGGCGTGCCGTCGGCCCTGAACTCGGTCACCGCCCCGGAAGAACCCCAGTTCACGAGCGCGTTGCCGCCGGGGAGGATCTGCGTCGACCCCTGGCTCTTGGACAACAAGTCGTCGGGCGGGTAGAAGCCCTGCACGAGCTCGGCCTCCCAGGTGCGGGTGTTGACGCGGATGATCTTGCCGCTGCTTGTCGGCGCGGTGTGCACCTCGCTGCCGCCGCCGTGCTCCGTGCCGTGAGCGCTGTTGTCGTACAGACTCAGGACCTCCTCCTCCTCCCCGTCCCCGTCGCCGTCGCCGTCGCCGTTCTGGGACAGCCAGCGCGCATGGTGCTGGAAGCAAAAGTCGACGCCCTCGCCGAGACGGAACGAGGAGTTGGTGCCTGCCAGACGCCAGATGATGGATCCGTCCGTGCCGTTGATCTTGTGCACGGAGCAGGCATCGCGAGCCGAGATGAGGTAGTTGCCCGCGGCGTCCTTGTCTACGCTGTTGATGTGGAAGTAGTCCCATGCGTCGGAGCTGTTGTAGCCCGAACCGGCCTGGCCGGGGTTGATGGGCAAGATGGCCTCTGTGTCGTGTAAGCCATAGTTGCTCAAAGTGAGGCGCATGTTCTTACCTTCGGGAGTGACATGATCGAGACTGGACCACTCGAAAAGCAATTTGCCAGTAGCAATGTCGAGTTCTGGGGAGCCCTATCATCAGTCTTTCATATACCAAGCCCGTCAGACCTTGTGGTCTCACCCTGAATGATCGCATTGACAATCCACTGTTGTTCGGGCTTCGCTCCCCAGGGCTCCAAGTCTCTGGGAACCGGCTGATAGATCTGGATCAAACCCGTCTCCTCGTTGACGACGTGGAACTCGTGCTTGTCAACAAGCTTGTGGTTCCCGGCCCTCAGCTCCCTGACGGTCTCGTAATGCTGGTTCAGGATTGTGATGTGCCCGTGCCCGTGGCCGTATCCCGGGTTGTGGTCGCCCTCGAAGCTGAACAAGACGTCTTGTCCGCGCCACCGGGCTGCCTGAAAGTTGGTCGACCAGATGCTGTAGATGGCGTAGCCGGACCACACCAGCTCACCGTCGTCGCGGAAGATGTAGGGCCCGGCCTGGCGCGGACCGTGCTGCTCCGTCGGGGTGTCCGGCAGGCCCGCGAACGGAGCGACGAAGAGGTAGCCCTGCTCGACGTCGGCGGTGGCCGGGATGGTGATGTTGAGACGCGGCGGGGCGAGGTCAGGCCGCGTACGGAATTGCCAGTCGGCGGATGCGAGTGGCATCAGGAGCGCCGAGGTGGCGAGGAGGGTGGTCAAATGCTGCTTCATTTTGAAGGCCGGATGAACCTAGGTGCGTCAGCTTTTCTTCGTTGGGTCACCCATTGCGAAGAATAGGTACATTCACCTTGGTGAAGTACATGAGCCCTATATTTCAAAGATTTCGAGAGAATATCCTTCGCTTCTGTTTTTTCCATGTACGATTTGCAAGACTGCTTTGAAGATACATGGACGAGCCAGGAGCTTGTTGAGAAGACCCCGCCCTTTTCAACTCGACAGGTTTCCCCTCATTACGGATCAGTATTGCTACATCACTATCCCTGTGTTTACGCTTGAACCTTGGAAGACCATCACATCATTACAGGTGCAAACAACGCGGCCACCAGCTCTTGTAACTTGGATACAACGGAAGTTGATTCCTGTTTGTCGGCCTGACTCACGTCGTTGCCTTGCATCACAATATGTCCAATACCCGACATTCTCAACTGGCTGAGGTGTGATTTGGCAATGCATGACGGCCTATACCCGAATTCCATCGTTGAAACTTTGCTGCAAGCTGAAAAGTATTTCATTGCGTGCTCAGTACATATATGGCTCCATCCAGTATTTGGAAGATGGCCTTGTATCGAGAGCCCTGAAGAGGGACTTGGTACCCCTCAAGCATGTGGAGCACTCAGGATCCTTCGCCAGGCCCACTAGGAAACTCAAAGCAAATGGTAAAGTATGAAAGCAATTGCGTGCTAGGGATGCGTATGGTGTGCTACATTTTCTCCATATAAACCAAGGAACCGGCCGTCGCACTCGGCTACCCGACCCGGCACCGAAACGCCGTGACGCACGGACCCCGTACGGACGCTGTCCGCAGCGGCGACCCATATCCCCCGCCGGTTCCCCATCGGCGGATCAAAATGAAGGCAGGCAGTTCAAAAAAAGAAAAGAAAAAAAAAACCCCGCCTCGCACATCGTCATGCCCGCCTTACCCCGGTTTTTTCGAGCCCATCAATAAGAACTTAAAGCGGCCTGGGGAGAGAGTCAGACTGTGTGACTGGTGACTGCGCGAGGGCTGTGCGTCGATTGCGTGATGGAGCCGTGAATTTCCTTCGTCATTCTCACCTCTTGAAATCCTTCTCGTTGAACACATACACACACACACACACACACACACACACATATCCCCACTTTGAGACTTGTCTCCCGTTCACGCGGCAAACCATCGCAGCTGCTGCAGACTAGGACTCTGATAATCGGTACCACGTGGGATAAAGTCCGGCATTCCACGAGAGCGTACTTTATTCGACAATGACGGATTTCCGGGCTGTGGGGCCCCGCCCCGATGTAGAGGCCCGGTCACCGCCGCCTCCGTACCCGGATACGGACACGGACAACGCAGCCCCCCGCGAAGACCAGCCGTTGCTCCGAGACCCCGGCGCGGCAGTCACGGACGGCGAGACATGGAAGCCTCCGCCCGGCTTCGGCTGGATCGAACTGGCCATCATGTCCAACGTCTTCCTGTACGGCTTTGACGGGACGATCACGGCGGCCACCTACGCTGTCATCAGCTCCGAGTTTGACGCGGCTAACACGGCGTCGTGGCTCACAACATCGTATCTCGTCACGAGCACCGCTTTCCAGCCGTTGTATGGTCGGTTCTCCGACATTTTCGGACGGAGGATATGTTTCTTTGTCAGTAGCGTCACATTCGGGCTTGGGTGTCTCGGGTGTGGTCTGGCCGGGGATGTAATCTTGCTGAACTGTATGCGCGCGTTGACGGGTTTTGGTGGTGGAGGTTTGATGACAATGGGTGAGTGCCACCGCTCCATCATCCCAAGAATGAAACAGTGATTGACTGGGAATCAGCTACAATCGTCAACTCGGACATGATCCCCTTCCGGAAGCGCGGCATGTACCAAGCTCTTCAGAACGGCATGTTCGGTTTCGGCGCCGTCGCAGGCGCCTCTTTTGGCGGCTCCGTTGCCGATCACATTGGTTGGCGCTGGTGCTTCCTCTCGCAGGTGCCCGTCTCCCTCGCGGCGCTCGTTCTCGGCGCCATGGTCATCGAGAACCCCGAGGGCGGCTTCGACATTGATACGACCGACTTCAAGGCCATCTGGACCCGTGTCGACGTTTCTGGCGCGCTGCTACTTGTGATCGCCGTTTCGGTGCAGCTCGGCGGCCTGAGTCTGGGTGGCAACGAGCTCCCTTGGGGCAGTCCCGTGGTCATCGGGACTTTGGTCGGCAGCGTGCTGCTTCTTGCCCTGTTCTTGGTCGTGGAAGCGCGTACCAGAGCGATTCCTGTCATTCCGCTGAGGATGTTGAGGGGAAGGCTACCGGTCTTGACTCAGATTTCCAACGTTTGTGCAGGACTGGCAGCGTACGCGGTGCGTTCACCTCCGTCGCTTCCGTTCTGCGGTTTTTTTTTTATGTCGCTAACAACTAATGCAGTACTTGTTCATGCTACCCCTTTTCTTTCAAGTCGTCCTTCTTGATTCCGCAACCACGGCTGGAGCAAGGTTGGCGATCCCGTCGTTGGCGACTCCTCTCGGAGGCCTGGTGGCGGGTATCGTCATGTCACGCTGGGGCAAGCTCGTATGGCTGGTTCGCACCGGAGCTTTCCTGATGCTCTTCGGCAACGCGCTAGTTACGGCTCTGCAGTTCCAAGACAGCAAGTGGAAGTATCTGGTCTACATCTTCCCGGCAAACCTCGGCCAAGGAATCATTTATCCGGCTATTCTTTTCACCACCTTGGCTTCTTTTGATCACGGCGGTAAGTTGAATTGGACACGGAGGGAATCTAAAACACTCCTCCAACATTAAAACCTTGTTACAGACCACGCAGTGTCAGCTTCGACTGTTTACCTAGTTCGGTCTCTAGGCAGCGTCTGGGGCGTTGCAATCACTTCGGCCATCGTTCAGACTACCCTGAGCGTCCGACTCCCCGACGTCCTCGATAATATTCCTGACAAGTGGAGAGTAAGTTGCCTGATTCGTTGCTATCGGTCTTGGCTATGCTCGGTCTGAAGTTCTAACATAATCCTACGTCGCAGCTGATTGACGAGATTCGTCACTCTGTAACGGCCCTCAAAACCCTTCCAGTGGAGGTGCGCCTCCCTGCTCGTCTGGTCTATTACGAGGGTATCCGATATGCTTTCGCAGCATCCACAGTTTTTGCTGCTGTCGCTCTCGTTGCGGCACTTTTTGCCAGCCCACGCGGTCTCCGCAGCACTCATAAGTAGAAGAGGATCACCACCGGGTTGTATGCAGGCACTCTGGTCACGCCATTCACCAAGTCCCTAGAACGGCCGTGATTGGGGCGAGGGGTGGGGGGTGGTCTAGACTCATATCATGAACGTGACGAAGATGAATGCCAAGGTTATTGTGCAATTGCGTGCTATATAGTTTCAAGATTAGAGTGAATTAGACTCAGAATATGATAGATGGACCGGGGCGTCAAACTAGATAGGTAGACAAGACTTTCGGTTGTTTTTGCAATAGAGTCTCTATAAGCGAGTGGGATTTACGGCATCTATCGTTCAGAAATAGCGCGCGCGTGTCTGTCTCGGTGACTTCTTGAGTTCGAGACAAGGTTTTGTAGAGAATGCCGAGTTCATTCATCTTTGGGCGCTGCCATATTTAATCCTTCCAGATCGAAAGTTTCGACCTTAAGGCCATGACGACTCCAACTCTAGCGATTGCGCAATCACTGCTGCATATCGCGAATGGCTGCATCATCCCGGGCACATGCAGGACTACGTCGATAATCTGTAGCGGGCTTAGAGGCGCTGAAGGCCGGCTGCGGTTGTGTTGCAGCGAGGCAAGATAACTACAGTAGTTCTCGATACATGCAGTCATTCTATTGATATTGGACGCGTGAAATGCAGCCAAAGGATTGAAAATACTTCATCTCTGCTATTTCAACCCTTCCTGAGTGTTTAGTTAACCCAGTCAAGATGTCTGCTAAGGATTTGGAAATCAGCGGCTCCGAAATCGACGTCAACGTCGTCGGCGACGAATTCCCTCCTTCGACCGGCGACGTTCTGGGATCCGTTGAGCCTCATGTGTTTTCCCATCCGAGACGTGCCGCTCATTGGCAACGGGTTTATGAGGATGCGACTTACGAGGGAAGACATAGGTTTGATGCCCCATTGACATGGTCAGCAGAAGAGGAGAAGAGACTCAAGAAGAAGGTACTACACGATGTTTTCCGTTCCATACTTTTAGCCTTTGTTCCAATCTCAAATCTATGAGTGCTGATGCGCCTGTGATCTGTCGATAGCTCGATTGGAGAATCATGGCTTGGGTCTGGATCATGTTCTCAAGTCTCGATCTAGTTCGCAGAAACATCAATCGAGCTGTTTCTGACAATATGGTGAGCGACTGACTTCCGATTCATAAACGACGCAGCGAAACTTACAAGTTCTTCGATTAGTTCAACGATCTGAAAATAAATACCAAGTCAGTCCTCCCTCTCCTCTGTGTGTGTGTGAAGTGCTCGTCGCCAACCAATACACGTGCAGCGACTACAACACCGGGCAAACGATTTATCTCGTTTGCTTCCTCGCTGCTGAGCTGCCCGGAGGCTTGATCAGTAAGAAGGTCGGACCGTTTCGATACACACCTACGATCATTACTATATGGGGTACTTTGTGCGCCCTACAGACGGTTATGAACAACCGCGCCAGCTTCTGGGCATTCCGAGCAGTGCTCGGATTCGTCCAGGGAGGGTATGTCGAACAATTTCGACGAGAAGTAGGGAGATATTGCTAACATGCCACCCCTTTCACGCTAGTTTTATCCCAGAGATGGTTCTATACCTCTCCTATTTCTACAAAAACAACGAGCTACCCATCCGTCTGAGTGTCTTCTACACCGTGATTCCCGTAACGCAGATCTACGGCGCGCTGCTCGCTGCCGGCTTCCTCGCTATGAGAGGTATCCACGGATGGGCCGGATGGCAATGGCTGTGAGTCCCGCGATGACGGTGGCCTCATAGATTTGCGAAACATTGGCTCTAATGTGGAAAAATGCGCAGGTTTCTGCTCGAGGGTATCATTTGCGTCATCATCGGACTGGCCAGCTTCTTCGTTATGCCTCCTTCCGTCACGGAGCCCGCCCGAGCTTTCCGACGACCAGACGGATCGAACAAGTGGTGGACCGAACGTGAGGAGAAGATCCTCGTCAACCGCATCCTCCGCGATGATCCCACGAAAGGCGACATGAACAACCGCACGGCAGTGACGCTCCAGGGCCTCTGGGCGGCGCTCACGAACTTCGACCTCTGGCCCATCTTCCTCGTAGGCATCTTCGCCTGGATTCCGTTCCAACCCACAGCCAACTACCTGTCTCTCATCTTACGCGACATGGGATACTCGGTCTTTGAATCCAACATGTTGGCCATTCCAAGCTACGCCCTGTTCGCCATCAACGTACTTTTCTTTGGCTGGCTTTCCGAGTACTTCAAAGAAAGATCCCTCATCTCCTCCTGCAGCAACATCTGGATGCTTCCGTTCTTCATCGCTCTGGTTACGATTCCCGAGAGCGCCAGTCCCTGGATACGATATGCTCTGCTGACGGGAATCAACTCAATTCCCTATACGCATTCTGTCTTGGTCGGCATGACGAGCCGCAACGCTCGGAGTGTGGGTACTCGCGCGGTGTCCACAGCCGTTTACAACATGACCTACCAGGTAGGCAGCATAGCTGCGGCGAATATCTACCGAGACGAGGACAAGCCATATTGTAAGTGCTTCTAACAAACCTGACCTCCGGGTGGCTTAGTAGCTGAATTTTGAATCCCGCAGATTATACGGCAAACAAGGCTTTGGTTGGTCTCTGTGTGGCAAACATTCTTCTGTTCGTGGGTATGAAACTCTACTACATATGGCGCAACCGAGTCTTGGAGAGAAAGTATGCGGAAGCTCCAGAGGCAGAAAAGCAGACTGCGATCGACATGCGTTTTGCCCACTGAAGCGAACAAAAAGTAGGCACTGTAGTCAAGAGCGTCGGAAGAAGCAAAAACAGCCAGGCACTTGTATACTTTCCGTTTGCATTTGAACAGCATTTGACGGTGTGAGATCTTCCATCTTTTTACTATCAATGACCTTGATGCACCCAAAAATGCGCCGTTCACTGACCAATACCGGCTTCAACCCACTCATTCTATTAAACGTGTCCAGATGATTCATCCTCTTCTCCTGTGAAGTACTGCTGCTGTGTCTTCATGGCCTCAACCTGAAAATAATTTGTTCTTGCTAGTGGGTCAAGTTGGGCCTTCCTGTGCCAACCGGCTTCTGACATGGCCTGCAGCGAAGGCCAGAATGGCGCAAAGCCTAAGAACATTAGTTGATCTGAACAGCCTCTTCCCTTTCTTACTCACTCTTCATAGAGTTTTCATCGAAAATGACTTTACAGGGAATCGAGAACTTGTGAGAGAGAAGCCGGTCCCGGCCGCACCCGGGCCGGTGCAAGCCGCTCCTCGCCTCCGCTTCATCGGGCCGGTGCTAGCCGCTCCCTGCCTCCGCTTCGTTGGGCCGGTGCCGGCCACCCCGGTCGGAGCGGGGACTACGCCCTTGGGTTGACTCTTCCATCACCACTTAGACTTGTTTCGAAGTTGTCAGTATCGAACTCATCAGTAATCGGATCAGGAAACCAGTGCACACAGCCTTAATATTTAAGAAGGCAAGAAACCACGCATCAGACTCCGATTCCACATTCAACCCCGCACTCTGCCAACAGAATTGAGCGTTATACTCGACATCACTCTCCCAGCACACGGATTCTTGTAAATCAGACTTCCCTGGACAACAGTACGGCCAGAATGACGAGCCTCAAAGACTTTCGCGTGTTGACCTTCGACGTCTACGGCACCTTGATCGACTGGGAGGGCGGCATGCTCGCGGCTCTGCAGCCCCTCCTGGACGAGAACAACAAGGGCACAGACTTCTCCCGCAAGCACCTTTTGGACGTGTATCACGAGCTCGAGGCCAAGCAACAAAACGAGACCCCGGACATGCCGTACTACCAACTCGTCGCCACGATTCACCCCCAGATGGCCGAGAAGCTCGGCCTCGCCGCGCCCACGGCCGAGGCCTCGAAGGCGTTTGGCGATTCGGTCGGCCGGTGGCCCGCATTCCCGGACACCGTGGAAGCCCTGCGCCGCCTGTCAAAGTTCTACAAGCTCGTCGTCCTCTCCAACGTCGACCGCGAGTCTTTTTCCAAGAGCAACCCGGGGCCTCTCGAGGGCGTCCCCTTTGACCTGGTGATCACTGCGCAGGATGTGGGATCGTACAAGCCGGATCAGCGCAACTTCAGTCACATGATCCAGAAGGTCAAGGAGACGTTCGGGGTCGAAAAGGATCAGATTTTGCAGACGGCTCAGAGTCAGTTCCATGATCATCACCCGGCAAAGGAGGCTGGCATCAAGTCATCGTGGATTGTGAGACCTGGCTCGGTGATGGGCAACAGGGATGTTGAGATTTACGATTGGAAGTTTGACACCCTGGGCCAGATGGCGGATTCTGTGGAAAAGGCGTTTGCGTGAAGGATACTACCACATGTATAGCTTATAGTCGGATATTTCCGATCGTAAACTTGGCCCACCCATATACGTCATTTTCTATCATCATTGATATACGTGTCTGTCTTTCCGCAAATGCTGAACTTCGGGGAGAGACAAACAATTTTTTTATCTCAACCGACCGGCCGTATTATAACGTGTATGTGGCTCCCAAATTGCTTGAGCGATTTACGTACGGTTTACTTAGCCATGGCAGAGCAATCCTGGATAGATAGGTGCTCAGCTCGCGGGGGTATCCCCTCTAGCAAGTTGATGCTACAATTGCCGACATTGAGCTGACAAAATACTTTCGCCGCCTCGATGCGAGATTCTCGCTAGAAGTAAATCGGAAGCTGAGTCGATGCTTACTGTCCTATAGGACTGGGCCTCCGCGCCGGACCAGATTATAAGGGCCGGCCCGGCCGAGACCGGGACTGGCAGGCGAATGCCCGGACCCACCAGCGTCGTCGAAGCGTGGGGAACGTGGGGAAAGGGCGAATCGGCGGTATCTGAGCCCGAAACAAGGAGTTTTACGGAGCACCGTTTGAACGTAGCAGGTCAACTCCTTTCTATCTGTTCGGTCCCCCGAGATGGCGTCAGACTTGTTGAGTGGTTTTCCAACCCAAGCTCCGGCCAAGCCTTCAACTGTGCTTCGTTTCGCAGATGTAAGGTTTCCCCCATAAAACATCTTTCACTCTTTCCATCATCACATAATACTCACTTACTCGCGGCAGGTTGCGGTAACAGCAACGGCGAAGGACTTTGCGGGCTTCTACAGAGGCAAGCAATATCATCAACCAGACTTCGATGCCGTCCTCGACCGCGCACTCGCCGCAGGCGTCGAGAAGGTCATGCTGACCGGCATGTCCCTCGGCGATGCCGACTTCAACCTTTCAATCGCCAAGTCGCGGCCGAACGGCTCGTGTTTCGTCACCATCGGCATCCACCCGTACCACGCAGCTGAGCCGGATGCAGAGGCCGACGGCGGCGAGGACGGTCATTTCGCCAAGCTCGCGCGGACTGTTCGCGACGCACTGACATCCTCGAAGGGCGAGAAACCTCTGATGGCGGCGTTTGGTGAGCTCGGGCTGGACTACGATCGTCTCAACCACGCTTCAAAGGAAGCGCAAACACGTACTTTCAAGCGTCAGCTCGACCTCTTCGTGGCGGAAGAGTTTGACCTGCCGCTCTTCCTGCACTGCCGCGCCGCATTCGACGATTTTGTGGAAATCATCAGGCCGTATCTTCCCAACCTACCTCGCCGAGGTCTCGTGCACTCTTTCGTGGGCAGCGTTGCCCAGATGAAGGGGCTGGTCGAGATGGGATTTGACGTTAGCGTCAACGGGTTCAGTTTCCAGGACAAGGAGAGCCTGGAAATGGTCCGGGAGGTTCCGCTTGAGAGGTTGCAGATTGAGACCGACGCGCCGTGGGGTGAGATTCCCGCGGGTTCGGAAGTTGCAAAGCGGTACCTCGTCCATGCGCCTGCTTTGCCGCAAAGCAAGAAGAAGGACAAATTTGAGCTGGGACTGATGGTCAAGGGCCGCAACGAGAGCTGTACGATGGAGAGGGTCGCTTTTGCCGTTGCAGGCTTGAAAGGGATTACGGTGGAGGAGGTTGCGGAGGCTGCTTGGGGAAACAGCGTCAAGATGTTTGGGCTTGGAAATAGCTGATTACTTGGGGAAACTGGGGGTTGGTACCCCTCACTCATTTTCTCTACATAACTCTTATGCTTTCAGGGAGCATATAGATCGAGGTGAACTAGATGACCGACGCCGAATCGCCTCAAAGTGTCTTTTCAATCAACTTGATACCCTCAACCTCCAGAGCCTTGCGAATGGGATTGCAAATATCCGCCTTGTAAGAAGCCTGTAACCCTGACACGTTGAGAAAAGGCCCCCCGCCGAGGAGAAGCTGAGTCGCGATGCCGCAAGTCACGCCCACCGTCTTGGCCATAGCAGAGTACCCGTCTGGATCACCAAGCAGCTCAAGTGTGGAGGTAATCGTCTCCTGTGACACGATTTTCATTAGTTGAGAACACATTGGCGAAAGAAAATCTCAAACGCGCGCCTTACATTTTGGCCGTCTTTCCACTCAACAACGAACTTGTGCTGGAGCATCACAAGATCTCTTTCGCCTGGTTGGAAGCTGATGAGCTTCTCAAGCTCGGTGCAGAGAATGTCGGGCAAGTTGCCTCGAGAAGTGGCTGGCTTCTGAGAAAACAATCCGATCCACCGTAGACCAGAGATGATTCTCTCGCTTTCGGCTTCGTTCGAGAACTTGCAAAGCTGATTGATCCTCGCAATCAAAGTTCTTCAGGATGTCAGCACGCCACAGATCGTGCGGGAGAAAAAGAAAACATCAAATGACTTACGTCTCTTCGTCACTTTCCGCACCAATGCACCGACGTAGGACATCTCTCAACGTCAAGCGCTCACTCGAGCCGTCCAACCACTCCTTGGGCCGGGTATCCAGCCATCATCCCATGCTGATCAACGCCCGTACGAACACGTGGTTCCCGTCGTATCTCAACGACCCGCGAACCACCGTATCTGCCTCGGGGATGCTGTAAAACTCGCGGAAGAACGGAGTTACGGTTAGGGTACGCTACGAACGAGTACCCGTCTATGACGTGTTATGGTCTCGCCTGCGCCATGAGCCAAGGATCTCTACCCATGGAAGGCAGAGCGATCAATCTTTCCGCCCTTGGCGTGGACTTCATCAATCGTCTTGATGGCATAGAGATGATCAACGTGATTCCAGCACCCCTTATCTCGCTCTCCAATTCTCGAATTGCGGGTGAGACATAGCTGGTGGTCCCGACGTTCGTCTTACCACGAATGCCTGCCTGCCTTGATGACCGTCGGGTGATGGACAAACGGAACGAGAGAGATGAAGATGTCGTGTGTTGCTACTGTTGCATCTAGATCGGGGGAGGAGACATCGAGCGAGATGGCATTGGCTCGGGAGTGGCTTGAGGCAAGGCTCCGAGCTGCGGTCAGGGTCCGGCAAGCTGTTTAGTTCCTTGTTAGTCTTCACACCAATCATAAATACGAAGACTAAAGCACTAAACCAATTGTAAGCTTATTTATCTCGTCGCGCAGAAGGAAATCGATCGACACAAGGCTTCGCGACGAGGCCGCTTCCGAGGATGAGAATCTTCTTGTCAGACATGTCGGATGGGTTAAAGAGCCTCCGAAGAAGGGAATTTGTGGTTCGCTTTCCCTTCTCTTTCAACAGAAGTTGTAATGTTTTGAGCCCAACGAAAATAAGCAGTAGTCCTAGCCAGCAAATCTCAATGGCAAACCTATTTTCTCGGTCACAGCCATGGTTTTCACACTGTTCTCTGAAACGCCGTGAGTCATCTAGCGAGAAGATAAATCTGCTCAGAGTCTGGTACAAAGCCTCGACGTGGGGCAAGCCAGCATCCCTCAAGGCAGCAAGAGGCTGGATAGCACTTGTGTTTTCTCCATCTTCTCCATTTTTTTCTCTCTTTGGCTTCGAAACTGTGCCTGAATATGTCCGGCTCAAACTGAGCGCAGTATGTGCCATGAAGGTAAGTCTCAGCTGATGGCTTGGAGATTTTGTTCATGAATCAAGTCAATTCTAAGAAAAGTGCTTTGCTTATCTGTCTGCTTCTTATCCGTAGTTGGACAATAAGCCAGGGAAGGCCTCGAGAAGATCCAAGCCGACAGCTGAAGTGATGCTAACTACCTGCCTAAATCTCATCTTGCGATTGCTAGATTACGATGCCTTTGGCGTGGGGATATTCGTGAAGAATGACCAAACAGACGCCACCAAACTCTAACGAGACAGTTGGCAACCAAGGAAGGAAGAGCCAATCATGCGTTGACGGCGAGGCAATTGGTTCGCAGTGGTCCTACTATCAAGTTTAGCAGATGCACTTCTGCGACAACTTGGAAGAGTATTGAAACTTACCTATTTCATCCTCGAACGGAGACACAGATTATTTAGACGAAGAACCGGCGGCGGCGGCCTCTTCCCTCTTCTTCTTCTCCCTGAACTCCTGCGCCTCAAGGTAATCCTTCTCGGCCCAAGCGATCGCATCCTCGTACGACTGGCCCTCTCTGACGATACTCATTTGTGCCTTCTTGTCCAGGCGTATAGTCTTCACCACATTGGGTGGACCGCGGCCCCGCCCATGCGAATAGAGCATCTGTATGTGATTATCCATCAAAGGGCGAGTAATGATGTAAGCGAGAAGCTCGCCCCTGGCCGCGGCAGCGTCCATATCGGCCTGCATGATCTCGGTCATGGCAGCGGCGTCCCTGGCAACTTGGCCGAAGGAGTCAGAAGAGGGAACGGCCTTGACGGCCTCCGTGAGGGCGTCGTAATCCTCCGTCGTGCCGAGGGCGCCGAAGATGTACTTGTTCTTGACGAGCCAGTCAAGCTTGGCCTTGACATTGGTGTCGGGCTCGTCGGTTTCAGCGTGCTCCTTCTGGAGGATAACGAGGCGGCCAACGAAGGTGTCATCCTCAATCCACTGCTGCATGTCCTTGGGATCCAGGTTGAGGTCAAGAACAAGGACGCGGTAGAGATCGAGAAGGGCGGACTTGTCCTTGATCTGGTAGGCGCGGTCGAAGCGGAATGCGGTGGTCGTCTTGGTGTCGATGGGAGGGATGCCGTCGGCGATGGAGGTGCGGAGAATCTCGACCGGGTCGGTGGGACGCTCCTCGTCGTTGGCGGCAGGCTGTTTGGCTTGTTTCTCCTCCGCCATGCGCTTCAACTCACCGTCGGCGTACTTTCTGACGCCATCACGGGCTCCGTCAACCCACTGCTCCATCGTATCGGGGCTGGAGTCGATAGGCATTTTGTCGAAGAATCGGAAGGCCTGTCAACCATATCAGATGTGAAGCAAGAAGAAAGCGGCCGAATTCGCGGAAAGGAGACTCACGAGCAGAAGCTGGCGGTGAAGTCTAGATTTTGGAAGGGCGCTGTGGATCGTGGTGATGGTGAAGACGGAAAGAACGTGAGACGCCTCTGACGAGGTGGGCTGGAAGAAATAGGAAACAAACGAGGTGCAGCCTAGGCAGGTTTCAGCTTCCAGTTATTGCGATGCCCAAGGCAACAACGGCTTGTTGCAGACTCGTCAAACGAAAGTGGCTTCTTAGAAAGTAGAAAGGTGAATGTCGTGGCTATCAAGCTTCGAATGGCCTGGTTGTGTTTGTTGGCTTGTTTCGAGGTGCAGGTGATTGCCCTTTTGGGCAAAAGACAAACGGCGAAATGGCTGCGAGCGACGCATGCACCCATGTTGCGGTGGGTCGTCTGCAAGTTACGCATCTCTCTCTCTGTCTATCTCGACCAAAGCAGCAATCGTCTTCTTTCCCTCTCGTGTCCTTCCCCCGCCATCAAAATGCCTTCACCGATAAGCAAGGTGCAGGAGATTTCGGTGTTGATTCAAATACTTCGGCTTTTAGTTACAGACACTGATAATACCAAGGCGGCGAGACCGCAGAACAACTTGACCCGGCCGCGCACTTTGTAGCTCCAGTGTATCCCGAACCACCGCACTGCCCATACTTGGTCTGCGTCTGCTCGGGAGCAGGCGGCTGTGTCGTCGACCGTGCCGTTGACGAAATTCTCGAGGAAGTTGAGGTTGTAGAGATGACAGTGGTCGTAGGCGGCGGCACCCATTTCGTCACGGTCTCAATGATCGTGTCGATCTCAGTCTTGGTTACAATGGTCGTTGTCCAGCTTGTGACAGTGACAGTGACGACGGCAGCCCGATCGAAGATGATTAGGGGGACTTGAGTGATAGTCGGGGCTGAGACGGAGATGGGGATAGGGTCCAGTTGTGCTCCTGCTGCTGCTGCTGGGATGTAGGCAACGAAGAGTATGGAGATGAAGTTTAAGGGATGCATTGTGAGCGATGTGAAGAGGTGCAGGTTCGCAAAGTCTCTGCTTGCGAACGAGATACTCGCATCGCGATTTTGTAGATTTTTGATTCGAGGCCAAGAAGACAACCCTCAAGGGACAGGCGAAATATGGCTTCTTAGGCAGAATATCGCAGCTGTAACGCTGATGGCGACTTCATATGGAAGAAGTGTTGTACACAAAGCTATTGGGGCAGTCTCAGCTTGGCAGAGAAGGGTGTGAGACTTCCTGTTCCAACCACCAGGACGATTCAATTCGACCCGAGGATGTCACCGCAGAACTGTAATCCGTCGAACAGGCTACTACGTCGATTGGTCTGCAAATCAACCAAATCGGGAAGCGGGTGTGCCAGAACAGAGTGTCATGAACTTACCGTTATGGGCAGGGCGAGGAGTCCGGCTTTACTCAATTGAGACCAGCGCAGATCTCATGGCCGGAAACTGATTATGCTGCTTGTTCTTATGTAGAGTATTAACCGGTCGAGTCGCTTAGCCTGAATAGAACTGCCCGTGGTTGGTTGTCAGGCAATATGGCTCAAGGGGAATGAGATTTGAAGAACGAGGTGACAAGTTTTCGGCAATTCATTGCACACATATGCTATCTATTGAATAAATCCTCACGAAATGGATCGATGCGCATATCGACGTCGTGCTGATTGTCCATTCGGGATGTTCCATTTACCAGTGATTGACTTCCACTGGGAGCAACTCGAGAACGTTGGGGCATGCAAACCTTGGCTTGGCATCTGCTACCTAATCGACTCTTTGTCAGACGTGCGGCGCCAAAACTTGAAGAAGACAGGAAATCATTCTTCGACATCGCAACAGATACGGTGTTTTCGCTGAGAGGATCAATCACTGATGATTGTAAAGCAGTTCAATTGACGGCCGCGTTGGCCGCCACACAACCCGAGGTTTCCCCTCAAACTCCACTGCAGCCCTGCTCTCGGTCTCGGTCTGCGTTTAACCGCCTCGTTGAGTCGTGACCCAAATTGTGCCTTTGACACGTCGACTAGGCGCACTAGCAATGGCGGCCAGCTAAGCTTCCGTGAGGCTCAAGCAGCTCACAGTCCCTCACCTTAATCTAGACTCCATCCAACCAAATGTGCTCCAAGCACCTTCGGAGCTCGGGATCTGGCACGTGGTTTCCTGAAGATACCAACATCAAAGTTTATAAGAGTTTCGGATATACTGACTTGACAATATTCTCTTCGCCATGTATCTGACTGGACGAAGGAGTGATGTCGATGGACGCTAGTACCCAGTGGCGTTGCTGACCTGGCCGACATGTCTTATACCCTGAACCTTGAAACTGGGCCGTTGCAGGGGCTGTTACCCTCGTGCTTGCCGGCCTCTGTGGGAACATGTGGTGGCTCGAATAGAAGCACAAGAGGAATGAATACCTGGCAAGGTGTACTGGGTATGCGGGGTTTGCATTGTTGACTCGATTGGGTCCGGCATGTCCTCGGCTGAACGTTGCATTTCTCGGTGTGCGCCGTAGCCTGGCTGCTTCATCTTACAATTCAGGGTCAGCGATGAAGGAAACCGCCTTGATTACCGGTTCGACACTGGCAACGCATCTGGATCCCGGCTGCATCTTCTTGAAATGGAACGAGGAACGACTTGTCTGTTGGTCGGAATTTCCAGAAGTGCCCTGTTGTTGCATGTAGGTGTAATGGGACAAGGCTGGCGTTGTAGTGGGTGCGTGAAAGTCTTGGATCTTCGAACCCGAGTCTACTTTGTATGCCATGCTGTTTGGGAAAACATTGACCATATTTGATGAAGGGAGCCTGATAGCACACCATCAGCAAGCGGACGGAGGAGGCGAGCTGGGAATTACTCTTCATCGGCATTTGGGATGCCGACAAATCCGGAGCTGGCGGCGCCGATCGCGGCAGCCCTGAGTTCCAGGAATCCGGGACCAACAAGCAAATACGAAGGGTCCAGGGTTCATCCGGTTTGCTGTAGAATTCAGGATCCTGGCCTTATAACCCCTTTGATGACAATGAGTGGTCATCGTTCCTCGTCCCCGCATGTTCGCCTTGGAGTTAAAAACGACGATCGACAGGATCGGCGCGGGTGACTGCCACTGTCCAAAAGCGCCTTACCTAACCCACTAGGTCTATCCTTGAACAAGAACATAAGCTGAAAGAAGACGGGGAAGCCACGACGATTTCCATCTCGGAGTGTTTGCGGACCGAGACGGCGAAAATGACGGACCTGCAGAAACTGCAGCCGGGCGCCGTCATTGGATCTTGCAGCGGAATGATCCATAGTCGAGAACTGACGAATTGCGAGCACCCGAAGGCTGATTCGATGGCTAGCATAACGGCCGAAATGACTGAATACCATTTCGCGATGATTCCGACGACGATGGAATGTTTGGTCACCTGTGATTCGCGGTTGGTTGTGGGCAAGGGGTTATTACGGGCGTGAGGCGGACCGTCTTGGGGGTGGGCGCGCCGTCCGCCTCACTTTTGTGCCTGTCTCCTGCAGGCTCACCCCCCCTCCCAAACTTTTGGGTGGAACGCACTCCAGATGGATGGCTCCCACTTGTGTTGTAAGAAATCTCGAGACAATGAAAGGTATGTGGCGTACGTCCTTGCATGCGCGCATAGCAGGCAGGTCCTAACGACTAAGTAGAAGCGGTGAGGATGCCGACAGCTGGACCCCAAAAAGGCAAGACTGCAAAAGTGCGCTTCTTGTCTTGCACTTCCATGGTGCAATAATATGACTTGGACACTCGTAATCACCACCTGGATGCAGCGTGGGAGGGTTGGCAGACCAAGGTGGTCGCATACTTAGTTGGCGAAGATAAATACCGTCTTTGTCCTCCTGATCGCCATCATACAAGAACAGCTTGCGCCATCTTGTCCTTCCCGGGTTACCGGACAGACAGATCATCTCCTTCATGTCCAAACAATACCCATTGCCATGCCTTCGTCATCAGAGATGAACAGATACTGGATTCCGCGGTTGGACATCCACAAGAAGATCATCACCCAAGAGCTCCCATATTACCTGGGCCCAGATGCAACGGTCAGACCGTACACAAACGAGGTGTGAACATCTCACCACGGTGCTCGAGACGCCTCTCACAGCATCAACAGGGCGAGGATGGGTTCCTCATCACCACTCCAGGCCCTTGCCTGACAGATGTGAGCATTTCATCGGATCCCTACGACCTACACAGACTGTGAAGGTCGCTAACCATCAATGCCGGCCTAGGAGCAGATCGACGATATCTGCAGAAAGTCCAAGGAGATGTGGGAGCGACAGGCTGCAATCAAGTCGCAAGAAGCCGACAAGCCCCTCAAAAGGCCCCTTCATCAACCGGTGGTAATATCCCGAGGGTCGAACGACTCGTCGCGAAGGAGACACGAGGCACACCGGAGCCACGAGCGGCATCAACGTTACGACGATAGGCGACGCGACTGAAATCCAGCGGTTCGGTGGAGCCGACAATACTGATCGAGATCTCAGATTGGGCCAGATTTTTGGATCTTAGCACACAAACGACCAAGGCGTTGCAGGCGGCCGGGTTAGCCCTTTCATGCATAGCGGCAGGAATTTGTGGGATTCGATGATTCGAGGCGAGGCCAGACGCAAAGGTCTTGTCGCTGGTGAGGGGTTGATTCCATTCGTGTGGCCTGGTGGCCGCAGCGGCCAGTGGATCCGACCGGAATTTCGTTGTCTTTGACTGGTTGGACGACATGCGAACGAAGCAGTATCACTAAGTCTGTCTGATTGGGACTATGTGTCCTAGACTCATCCAGAAACAGGCTGCCATCTGGCCGTTTTAGGGTCCAATAGTGACGGCCCAAAACTCCGGCGTTGTCTGGCCATTGCTCCTAAGAGGTATGTGTACGCGGATATGTTGCAAGAGGCGCACAGCGAAGTGCAGCACCGACGGATGCGACCTGCTAGCTTTTCGTCCCATATACCCAATAGGCGTACGTATTACATTTCCCGAATAGACATCATGCATCGAAACCGAGCCAAAGTGTCGTTGAAGACCGGAGGGATCGCACGTGTTTCCTCTAGGATGCCTGATCGTAGAGACCGAAGCCCTGTTCGGTCCGCGTCGGCCTCAAATCTTGAGGCCTGGATCCATCCTTGATAGAACAGCGAACGCCCTCATCAAATGGCGATAATTCGCTTAACCAAACAACCAATCTGAGACGCAAGACTGGCCAGTGAAGATGGTGACAAGAATGCTGGCTTGACACGTCTGCTTGTTCATGCCGTCAGGAAGGCTCATGTTGACTGTCTTCAAGCCAAGTCGGTGATTTGCTTCTGTCTTACTAGAGCGTCGATGGCGTCCTCGAGCGGATTTTCTTGTCACGCCTTTCCAAAGCTGGCTTCGTACCGCTGAAGATTCAGAGGCCCGGTAGGCCAGAGATGCAGCGCTTGTATAGCCACGTTCTGCGGATGGCGGCTCGTCCCTTTGGCCCGCGTTCCCGAAGGAGGAGGTGTGACATAGCCAATCACGGTCACCCACTCGCCGATACGTGTCTGGTCAGACTTGACGGTCCCGAGAAGAAGATCCACGTCGACAAATGCCTTGACTTTGGGCCCCTGAGGAAAATTGTGCTCCAAAGTAAGCACTGCCGTTTCCGTCGAGTACGAGGTAACACTGGAGCCAGGTCAGCGGACAGAACAACATTGATCACGCGGAATTTCCCGGTGAGACGAGTTCAATGGGATTTCATTGCGTATGGCCCTAATCAATGTAAGCGGGCGTCTCACCATCCTAGAAATCGAACTTTATCGCCCGGTGATTTAGAAGACAGGTCTGACAAGAGGCAGAGCTGGGAGGGTAGTGGACCTCTCGACATCCTTGGTGTGGTTGTTAGTCCAGAGGTGGTCCTACAGGTAGCATCTTGCCCTCCGAGATGTTGTCTTCCGCAAACTCTCAATTTCTGCGCGGCCAGATAGATGAAGAGCTGTTGAAATTGACGTATTGCTGATCAAGACAAACTGAAATGGCTGCCTCTCACGGCTCCTGGCTTTTTCAGTTCTTGAACCTTCGCACATCGACGGTGAGAGGTGGATTAGATAAGCAGAAAGCTTTGATAAGGCGATAATACACCGATACGGCGACACAAGATGATCACGTGCTTACTGATCATCTGACCGGTTGAGCCACGGCTAAATCAGGCGGGCATTGTTGCTAGGCAAGCACCGTCATCGCCCGCCGCCCACTAAACGGTATCGCTAGGCCAGTCAGGAGCTTGCATCATACCTGCCGACGTACCTCGATCCTATCTCTCAGCCTTCTGCCTATCGACCCCGCGACATCTCGACCTGCTGGCCGCGAGTGCTTCGTCGCACGATCTAGAGCCTCATTTATCCAAGTCCCACAATACATTTCACCGTGTCTGCGGTTCGTTGACGACGCCTGGTACCCAGTTGCGTCCCGTTTTGGTACCCCGCCATCAAACTTCGGTTGACTGCCACGCAACCGATTATTACAGCTGCCTTCGACCGATAGCTGCCTGCGCACATCCCCAAAAGCGACTCGACCGTCTCGAACACCCTTATCCGCTATAGTTCGCCCCGAAAACCGTCAAGCAAATATCATCATGTCTGGTGTCTGGGGCTGGTTTGGCGGCGGCGGCGGCGGCGCCAAGAAGAAGAACGATGCCAAAGATGCGATCCTTGGCTTACGGGTTCAGCTTGATATGCTGCAAAAGAGGGAAAAGCACTTGCAAACGCTGATGGACGAGCAAGATGCTATTGCGAGGAAGAACGTCAACACCAATAAGAACGGTGCGTAGTCTGAGCGATATATTGCGTAGGGTGACTGCTGACGACTCGTCCCGATAGCCGCCAAGGCTGCTCTGCGTCGCAAAAAGGGCCACGAACACAGTTTGGAGCAGACGATCTCCCAAATTACGACACTGGAATCCCAGATCAACGCTATCGAGTCGGCAAATATCAACCGCGAGACGCTGATGGCCATGGAGAAGGCCGGCCAGGCGATGAAGGGCATCCACGGCAAGCTCACGGTCGAAAAGGTGGACCAAACCATGTACGTACCTAAAGTTTATTCTCTAAACCCTTGTCGGACGAGAACTAACAACGCCATCGTAGGGAGGATCTTCGAGAACAGAATGCGCTCAGCGAAGAGATTGTCAACGCCATCACAACGGGCCAGACGGACAACATCATCGACGAGGACCTGGAGGACGAGCTGGAGCAGATGCAGCAGGAGCAGTTGGACGAGCAAATGATCAGCACTGGATCGGTGCCTGTATCGGACGCCGTCCACCGCATGCCCGCTGCGGCAAACGGAGAACGTAAGGCATCCTTACCGTCTTTGCCTGACATAGATCGCAGAGCTAACGCATATTGTCCAGTCAAAGGCAAGGCGGTCGCCGAAGAGGACGACGAGGAAGCAGAACTCCGCAAGCTGCAGGCGGAGATGGCCATGTAAGGGGCCCAAGACTTCTGAATGTTCTACGGGGATGGTCGAGAGCGGAGGCATAGCATTCCTGGTTTGGGAGGGGCTTCGGGAGGCTCGCATTGAACTGTGGCGCGCTTTAGGGGTAAGAATTGCAAGGCGAACGGCCCCCTCCCCGAGGGAAGTGGATGCTGCACGACACAACTCTGGGCACACAAGCGCCTGCGCGCTTGAAGACAGGCGCGCTGCATCGACGACGCTCTTGGCGCAGCCCTCGTTCACGTGCTTTTTCCAGCCATCAAGTAGACCCTTTCCCACGAGATCTGTATACTGGCGTTGGCGTTTTGGGGCACTTGGGTGCTATTCCATGGGAATCTCGCGGTTGTGGAGGCTGATGGGAGTTTGACAAGTTTTTTCTGCGCCGCCGGAGGGTACTTTACAGTCTACGTCTACGTCCAAGTCCTCATAGAACACATATTGAACTTTGTTGAGAAGCTAGAAAGACGGTGTACAGCGACATAATACCATGATATTGAAGAGTTGGAGGCCACACAGGTTTGCTTGGCTCATACGCCGGAGATGCCGCCGTAATGCAGCGGCGTCTGGTCCGGTGAACGGCGGGCGCGAGACATCAATGGTGGTCCACCTGAAGTTGTTGGTTCGGGCAGGGTCCCACTTGACCGGGACCGGGTCAGAAGCCGGTGCTCACGTGCCTAGGCACAAAATCGCTAGGAGTGACCGATCGTGATGATGAATAGCAGAAGGTACGATCACTTCCACTGTCATGGTAAGGTATTCATTCGGTGGATGGTGAGGTGGCAGTGAGTTGGAGCCCCGACCCAAGTCATGGTCTCGGGTAGACAGCGGGGCTTCACTGTGTTGGATGATGCATCGTGAGTTGAGTCTAAGATACGAGTAGTGATGAGTTCCTTGTCATCTCGATGATATTGTGGGTTCGATTATCGGGATGAAAGAGATGAGGCTTCGCGCTTCGTCAATGCAAAAATTGTTAGGGATGACCGCTGACAGCCAGAAAGTCGAGGCGGCTGGTGTGCTAAGACTGCTGAAGAAGCGGGCGGTCGGAGATGAGGTGGAAGTACACCTTAGTCCAACTCGCGCTAAGGTTGCGTGGCGACGGGGATACCGATACTTCCATCCCATCAGCATCCACTGGAGATGTTTATCAGGGCACTTAAGGACAGGCATAATTGACCGGGCTGGAGGCTGGAAAGGAGATGTGCCCTGTTTTGTTTGTTTTACGGGCGCTTTTCACAAGGCGAATCCAACTTCCGAGCCGGATTCCGGCCCAGCGGTACCCAACTAACTTACTGGCAGTGACGTGACATAAAAAATCGAAGTTCGAAGGATCAAGGGTTCAAGTTGCCAGCTCAATTTCTTTTTCTGCCCTGGAAACATCCATGGAAGGTCACTCTTTCGCATAAACAACAATACACCTCACGATCGAGCAATCTTAACGCCATCACCAGCGCGCTACAGCACACAGAGATCGGTAGCCCCCTTCGTCGCCTTGTGTTTTCAATAATCACACACTCGATATTACTTCGATATCGCGATGGGCGTTGATTGGGCAGAAGTCGAGTTGGCACAACCCAGCCATGTCAGCGCCCAACCAACCTCCTACCTTACTTTCGACTTTTGGGGCCCATCTCTTCTCCCTCATGCTCTCGGCTTCTGGCAGGGCATCAGTAGCACCAATGGGTATCGGCCGCTCTGAGCGACGCACTCTCGCTGCAGAGCTACTGGGGCCAGACTGAGCTACTGCACCTCTCACGCACCGATGTTCGAACTTCGGGAGGAGCCATGCGGTTACCTCAGCCATCCATCGCGACAACCAGGCCCAACCTCACCAGTGACTTTTGACGGCTCTACATCTGGCTCTGGTCAAATCTTCCGTTCCACCCGCACCTCCTCTCTCGCCCTCATCAGATCAATGGCTTCCGAGAGGCCCTTTCCTAAGGAAGCTAGGCTTGCTGACTTGCTGACATGGTCACGACGAACTCGCTGCTCTTCCACCCTGTTCATAAGCCATGCTTCGTTTTCAGGTTCTTGAATTGGGAGACGAGAGCTCACAGCTGTACCTTCGTCTACAATCCGCTATAATCCGCCGCCCAACCCCACCACTGCGGCTGTCGGTGCCACGGTCACTGTCACCACCGTCACACCCGCCCCTCTTCCCAGCCCGCGGTCCGGACTCTACTGCATGGATCTTCACAGGCGAGCCTCAACCAGGCGAGCCACGTTGCACGTCGCTGACCGGGGTCTTAATGGCCGATGAGAGACAAACCGCGCTTTCTTGCCAGAAGAAACCCCACTACAACACGCTTGCGTCTAGAACAGTGGGAGCTGTCCTACTGCTGATACCAGACGCTGTAACGGAATCACGCACGCAACGTCCCTCGATATGCCGTCCCGGTTCGACTGCATGTAGCCAACCCGCGGGCTTTCCCTCGTCCACCCTCCATCCGTCTCGAACAACGGATGGCAGGCCAGTCAATTTGGGGGTGCCCTCCCTTGTGATTCCAGGAACCACTCTTCCGTCGGCAATCGTTTCCTGGTGTCCTGACAGGCACAATGGAGCCGTCGACAAGGATCACCTGGCGCCAGTGGGCCGGATATCGACGACCAGCGCAGCACCGCAAGTATTAGCTCATAACCGCTGGGCGGAAAAAAAGACAAGAGAAAGCAGAAATAATCGGGAATACCCTAAACTTATTTGGGGCAACTTCCCGTGCCTGAAAGTTCTAGGACTGCCTATCACGGCTTGATGTCTTGGACCTGTGTCGTGGCGCTTGTCTCGGATCTTTCTTCTTCTGGTTCTTAGCTTCACTACCGTTCCAAAACTCGACTTTAGAGTCGAACCCGTAACGGTAGACGTTGGGCGGTCTGTCTGGAGAATAAGGTGCTTACTTGACAGCATACAGATACGAGAAGGCAACGCAGCGGACGAATCCGGACGAAAAGGGATAAGGCCGCAAAGAATAAAACCGCATATCCTGGCAGAATCAGCGATATTCGTGCCCATCGACGTGCTGACCGTCATGTTATGCCGGTTGGCCGCTCCGTCCTAATTGCATCGCCGTTGGGCAGCCATCATCCCTCCTCCGCCTCGTTCTTCCAGTCCGTCCGAAGCTCACCTCCATTACGTCTCGCCTGTCTCCCATCACATCATCCATCCCATCAGTTATTAAGCCGCCTCGAAAATCGCCAAGGGTCGCAAACCCCAGTCCGACTTCAACCCAATTGCGACGTGGCGCCAGTGCTCCTCCCGCCTCACTCGAGCCAATGGCTCCCAAGCACGACGATTGATCACTTGGACTCTCGAGATTGCCCCATTCTGGCTCCATTCGTGGGGACGACGTGGGGTACGCCTGCGTCAGGGACCCCTTACACCAGCGCCCTGTACCCTGCCGCCAGCCAGTGATGCTTGTGATGTTTGACACCTCTGGGAAAGCTCCCCCCTGCTTTCTCGACTACCTACCTTTTTTCTTCCACTCCCACTGCTTGGCCCCAGTTGTGCGATCCTGGGGTGTCGTGGACAGCTCGCATCTCGTCATCCATTGTTTTTTATTTCCCAACTCTATCCATTGTCAAGCCGAGACAACAGACCTGCTGCTTCCCGGTCAGAACCATCATCAATAACACACTCTGTCTGTTTACACAGCTACAGCCGTCTCATAGGCGACCAAAGATACCAATCTGTACTTGCATTTGAGTTTCGCGATACCCGCCCAAGAGACTCGAACTTCTCACTCCGGTTTGGGCACCGCACCAAGACAAGAACTTCTTCTGAGAAACCCGACGAGAGTCCCAAAGCAACCAAATCTCACTCACACCCTCCCCCCCGAAGCCAATCACCAAAGTCTGCGCCACGGACAACATCAGACCATCCTTCCCCCGGATCAGTATTGATCGTCTCGGACCAGGCAAGGACACCCAGTCTCAAGAGGTCCCGGAAGCATGAATTCGGAAGATAGCGTCGACTACTGCCCCTACCGGGCGAACCTTGATTGGGGTCAAGTCCAGACCCAAGACTTCTCCAACGTCAAGTACTTCCAAGCCTCGGATTCAGAGCTGGAAAATGGTGAGCTACTTACAGATACTTTCAAAGTCTCGCATTGTTGTCTAATTCTTTTTAATTTCCAGAAGGCGACGTATACGCCAATGGGGTGACATATCCCTCACAGGCAGCTCCGACAAGTAGCAAAAAGAGCAAGAAGAGCAAAAAGGACAAGAAAGCTGCTGCTGCTTCTTCTTCCTCTCAGATCTACGACGAAGTCCCATCACCCTACGAATTCCCTTCAATACCAGGAGCCCCTCAAGAGAACGTCATTGCCGAGGACGAGTGGGCGCCGACAACTTCCAAGAAGGACAAGAAGAAGAAGAAAAAGAAGGGACAGAAGGAGGAAGTCGTCACTACTCCTCCGCCGCCGCCGCTCGTCGAGCCAGATCAAAATCAGGAATTGGAACCAGAACCGGAACCGGAACCAGAACTTGAGCACGAGCCGATAGTCGAGGAAGAACCCGTCGTCCAAGACCCACCCTCTTCTCCCAAGTCGAAGCAGTCTGCGAAGGAGACCGCCAAGGAATCCTCTAAAGTCTCCAAAAGCAAGAAAGACAAGAAAAAGGACAAGAAGAAAAAGAAGAAGGGCGTCAAGGACCCAGAGGCCGAGATGGTCGACAGCATCAACTCAACTCCCCCTCCTCCTCCTCCTCCTCCCCCCGCCGCAGAGGAAGTCAAGCCGGAAATGGAGGACGAGCCGGTCGCCCCGTCGCCTGAGGTAGTAGTCGAGAGCAAGGAGGACAGCCCCGCTGCCGATCCTTCTCCGGCTACCGATCGTAGCGTCGGGGACACTCAGGGCGATGATAAGAACGCGGTTGCTGCCGGAGCCGCTGTCGCCGTCGTTGCTGGCGCCGGTGCCGCCCTTTTAACATCTGACGCTGATTCCTCAGAGAAACAAGACGCCCCAGTTGCCGTCGAAGAGACACCTGCCTTGGAAGAGCCACCGCCGGAGCCAATCCAGGACACGGCACCGACCGAGATAGACGAAAACCCAGACGCACCCGCTGTCGTCGAAGAGGTACCTCCTTCAGAGGAGCCGGCAACAGAACCGCCAACGGAGCCAATTCAGGACACAGCACTAGCCGAGAAAGACGAACCTTCTGCTGTTACTGAAGAGAAGCCCCCCTCGGAAGAGCCGCAAACAGAGCCAGCCCAGGACACAGCAGCAGCGGAGAAAGACGAAGCTCCCGCTGTTACTGGAGAGGCACCCCCTGCAGAAGAGCCACAAACAGACCCGGTCCAGGATGCAGCAGCGGCCGAGAAAGACGGAGCTCCCGCTGTTACTGGAAAGGCACCCTCCACAGAAGAGCCACAAACAGAACCAATTCAGGACACAGCATCAGCTGAGACAGACGAGAATACAGACGCCCCTGCGCAACAGCCTCCATCAGAAGCCGAGCCAGCTACGCTTGACGCGCCTGAGGATCTCCCATCTGCCGAAGCGACGCCTGTTCTCCCAGAGCAGGCGGCAAGCGAAGACGTCGAGAGTCCAGCTCCTGCGTCAGATGCTGATGCAACTGCCCACACTCCCGGGGACGACAAGCCCGAGGGTGATCCTACAAGCGACACCTCTCCACCCGTCGCCGATTCTGGAGAAAATAAAGACGAGAGTACGCCGCCTGCGGTTGCTGTCGAGGGTGTCAGCGAGCCCTCGGTAGACGCTCAGCCTGAGGACCAAGGCTCAATCGAGGTAGCAGAGGAGCCCAGCAAGCCTCCCATTCAAGAAGCACCATCCGACGAAGTCGTACAACCGGATTCAACTCCTGTTGAGTCTGGTAGTGAACCGCCCATCGAGGATGCCCCAACCGGCGATACTTCAGGCGGGGAGCCCGAGACCAGTCTTACGTCTACAAATGATGCAGTTCTTCCCGAGTCTGACGAGAATAACGATAAGTCAGTTTCCGAGCCAGATATTACGGTGTCTACGGAAGTGAACGACGACAGTCCCGCTGCCGCTCCCGATGAATCTACAGAGACGGCGGAGAGCGCGCCGATCGTCACTGAGACTCCGGAGAAAACCGATGAGGACGACGACAAATCGGCATGCGAGCCAGGCCCTCCCGAATCTACGGAGGGCAATGACGACAGTCCGGCCCCTGTTGAATCTGCAGAGACGGCGGAGAGCGCGCCGATCGTCACTGGGACTCCAGAGAAAACCGATGAGGAGGACGACAAATCGGCATGCGAGCCAGGCCCTCCCGAATCTATGGAGGGCAATGACGACAGTCCGGCCCCTGTCGAATCTGCAGAGACCACGGAGAGCGCGCCAATCGTCCCTGAGGCCTGCGACCAACCTGTCCAGGTGCAAGAGGAAAGTCCAGCTCCTGCCGAATCCACAGAAATGATGGAGAGCGCACCGATCATCACTGAGGCCCCAGAGCAACCTAGTGAAGTGCAAGAGGACAATCCCGCTCCCGCTGAATCTACAGAGAAAACAGAGGGCACGCCCATCGTCCCTGAGACTCCGGAGCAACCTGACAAGGTGGATAATGACGGTCAGGCTCTCGCCGAATCTACAGAGACAACGGAGAGCACGCCAACTGCGCCCGAGGCTCTGGAAGTAGCCGAACCTCCTGGCCAGCCTGAGGAGCCATCTCAGGACAGCCCAAGTTCAGCTGAAGCCACCGAGGAGACTGAGGATACACCAGCCTGTGTCGAAGCTGTGGATGTAGTCGATCAAGGCCAGGAAATCGAGAAAGCGGACCAAGAAGCTGTCCCTCAGCCAGAGGTTGAAGAAGGCGACCCGGCTCCGCCAAGCGATGTTGCTGGAGATGCACCCGGTGAAGAAATCGTCAGTCAGGAGCCTTCAAGCGAGATCCCTGACGACCAACTCATAGCTCCAACACCCACCGAGAGCGCCGCAGAGGATAAGCCAGACGAGCAGCAACCCAAGGAAACGGACAACGCACCTCAAGAAAGCATTCCCGAGGAAACTCTCGAGGGGAACATGCCCAAGGAAGAGCCATCGGAGCATCCTGCGCAGACCGACCCTCCGTCAAGCGATGATCAAGACGAACAAGCTCCTCTTGAACAGACGCAGTCGAATGCACCTGAAAGTTCACCGCCTGCTGATGATAGCGATAAGAAGCCAGTTGAGGAGCCCAATTCCGAGCCGCCCGCTGATCTCGAGAGTGGAGAGCAAGAACCGGTTCAAGAAATGCCGACGCAAGAGCCTGCACAAGCACAAGACCCCGACTCAGATCCTCCGCAGCCAGACAATGCAGACAAGGCTGAGCAGCTTGAAACGTCGGACAATGCAGGATCTGAGGTAGCCAACAACATCTTGGACCATGAAGTGGAAGAGAGCGACAAACCTACTCTTCAGCAAACCGTTGAACCCCAAGAAGAGTCTAACGAAAATGACTCTGCTGTCGTTGAACAAGAGGCCCAGGCAGCTCCAGTTGAGGAGTCCCCAAGTCAAGACACAGAGACCAGCGACCTTCCTACTGAAATTGAGCCGGAGCCCCAGACAGCTCCAGTTGAGGAATCGCCAAGCCAAGACGACCCTCCTCCTGGTGAATCTGAAAGCCAGGCCGAACCGGCCGCGGACTCCGTGGTTCAAAATGCCCCTGAATCGACGGACGATGTGTGTTCAGAGCCTCTAGAGCCAGCTGAGACGCAGTCGGAGTCGATTCCGTTACAGGAGGACAGCGAGAAGCCAGAGGAGTCTGTTAACTCCAACCCGGAGCCAGACACTGGTGCGGAAATGGACGATCAACCTCCGCCAACCCAGCAGGAGGGCGAAAACAGCAGCGAGGCTGTTTCAACCGCTGTTCAGGACGATGCGAACAACCAGCCACCTGAGGACAGAGATAAATCCGAGGCCCCAACCAAGGATCCAGAAGTGGAAGTGACGGAATCTTTGGACGAGCCTACGGAGGAAAACAACGGGACCAATACTCCTGGAAGCGATGATGACGCCAACGCACCAAGCGCCGAGGTCGATGGCGAGAGCTCCAAGCCGGATCAAATTTCAACTCCGGAGGCCAACCAAGATGGTCAGAAAGACGCACCAGTGTCAACAGAAGGTATGGACCAGTACGAAATGATTAGCGACGGCAAAGCATACACCTTCGCGGGAACGAGCCAAGTTGCAGGAATCCAGGATACTAAGAAACAAATAGAAGCTGCGAATGAACCCGATGCCAGCCCGGACAGCCACCAGGATGTAAGCCCGGATGACCAAGCCGGTAACGACGAGGCCGAAATCAGCCCTCCTACCACCGACAGCATCGAAAACGAAGCGGAAAGTACTCCCGCCGAGGCCGATGATGAGCCTGCTCAAGATCTCCATGCAGACACGGCCAGCGTCGAAAATGAGCCCGAAAAGATTTCCGCTGAGGTCGAAGATAAGGCTACTGAAGATCCTCCCGCCAGCACGGACAGCATCGAAAACCAGGTCAAAGTTACTCCCGCTGAGGCCGATAGTGAGGCGACTCAAGATACCCCTGTCGACACGGCTAGCAACGAAAACGAGGCGGAAAGCACTCCTGCTGAGGTCGAGGATGGGGCCACTCAAGATCCCCCCGCCGACGCGATTAGCAGCGATCCAGTCCAAGGGCTTGCCGCGGAGAACGCCGAAGCCCCTATCGAGTCCCATGCCACTCTTGACAATTCTGAGACCTCCCCAGAGCCTCAGGCGACTGATGGAGAGACCGTGGCCGATAGCCAGCCCGAGAACTCTGCACCAGCCTTGGAAGAACAAGCTCCACCGGAAGTTGAGGGAGACAAAGACGAATCAGGCCCCGAAACAGCAGCCCCTGCTCAAAACCAAGAGCTTGACTCCGACATTCCTCCGCCAGCTTCAGACGGACATGAAAGCTCGGATCCTCCGCAAGAAGACACAGGAGAGCCAACAAACAATGTCGCCGAGGCGCCGATCCTGTCCGAGGCAAATGACAACGTGGAGGAGGCCGTGGAGGCCGAGGAAGCTCCCCTTGATCCTCCATTCCAAGAAGCAGAGACTTCACTTGCTGCAGATGCCGGTCAACAGGCCGAGTCTGGAGAGAGTCAAGCTGGCGGTGCGGAGCCCGTTGAAGAGACTGCCAAAATTGATGAACAAGCACAGCCGGATGCCACTGAGATCGGGGAAACGCCACAGCCCGATTCACAACTAGAAGCTGAGACGCCTGCTGGAGATCCTACCAGCGTTGAAGAAAAGCAGCCCGATGTCACGGAGGTTGAGGACACACCACAATCTGATTCACAACCGGAAGCGCAGCAATCCGACCCTCCGCCGAGCTCGGAGGATACCGATGGCACCGAGATCGAACAGGCCGACTCTCAGCCTCAAGATGTCAGCGAGGTCGAAGAACCCCCTCTTGTCGAAGAGGCGCAGCCAGATGCAATTCAGACGGACGAGGTTCCATCGGGCGAACAAGATGCGCCCGCCCAGCCATCCCAGGACGCCAACGACGAGCAGCCCCCTCAACCCGACGCTCAGGTAGCAGACGAGACCAAGGAAAGCGAGGAAGCTTCCGAGGCAATCGATGACAACGGTGTCAAAGAAGAACAAGAACTTCCCGAGCAGTCTACTGCATCCGCTGAGCCGGAGGATCCTCCAACAAATTCCGAGGACGCACAACAGTCAGAGGTTGAAGTTATTGTCGATTCAAACGAAACTCAACAAGAGATTGACGATACGGCAAACTCTGAGCCCTTGCCCGATCAGGCTGAAGCGGAGGTCAAGACAGAGGCCGTCGCTAACCAAGACGACCAGCCGAGCCAGGACGCCAACGACGTCACGGAAGTACCACAATCTGACTCGCAGCCGGCTGACGACACAAGCAAGAGCGAAGAAATTGCCGCGCCAAGTGCTGAGCCCGCTGTTTACGAGACGGAAAAGGAGGAAACTGCTGAGGAGCCGGTTGCTTCCGCCGACCCTCCGGTTACAGACGACCAGGCAGCCACTGGGGACGAACAACCGCCCAATGACGCTATCGTCGAAGAGGAGACGCCTTCTGATCCTCCCGTTACAGAGGAGCAGCCAGCCGACCCTCCTATCGTCGAGCAGGATGAAAAGCCCAGCGAACCTCCTGTGCCGCACAATGAGGGCCCCCTTACAGAGGAGCAGCCAGCCGACCCTCCTATCGTCGAGCAGGATGAAAAGCCCAGCGAACCTCCTGTGCCACACAATGAGGCCCCCGTTACGGAGGAGCAGCCAGCCGACCCTCCTATCGTTGAACAGGATGAAAAGCCCATTGAATCTCTTGCACCAAACGAGGAAGCCCCGGTTTTTCAGGCAACTGACGACAATGCCGAAGATAAGCAGGCAGAACCAGTCACTGAGATCCAGGACACTGAGCCTCCATCTACCGCTGCCGTGGAGAATGCCAGTGAATCCCTCGTCGTCGACGAACAGCCTAGCCAGCCTACCACAATGGAGGAGCCGAGTGAGGCCCAAGTCGTCGAGGAAGAAGGGGCCGCCCCAGCTGCACAAGAGCAGCCCTCTGTTGAGGAGAATGCCAATGAGTCAACTGGCGTCGACGAAGAGCCCAGTCAACCTGCCACAACAGAGGAGCCAAGGGAGGCCCAAGTGATTGAGGAAGAAGGGGCCGCCCCAGCTGCACAAGAGCAGCCCTCTGTTGAGGAGAATGCCAATGAGTCAACTGGCGTCGACGAAGAGCCCAGTCAGCCTGCCACGACGGAGGAGCCAAGTGAGGCCCAAGTTGTTGAGGAAGAAAGGGTGGCCCCAGCTGCAGAGGAGCAGCCCGCTGAGCCTGCCGCCGAGCCTAGCAGTGATTCTGCCCCAGATGTCCCCGGTGCACAAATCAGCGAGGAAAAGACCACAGATCAAGAGCTTGACTCCAACGGTCCACCCCCAGCCGCGGAAGAGACCACAGAAAACAAGGAGATAGAACATCTCTCTGAGGCTCAGGAGACCAAGCTGGAAACATCTGCTGTTGAGGAGAATCTAGACGAACATCCTAGCCAGCCTGTCACGAACGAGGAACCAAGTGAAACTCCAGTCATCGATGGAACCCAGCTTGCACAAGACCCCGTCGAAGAGCAGCCCGTCGAAGAGCAGCCCGTCGAAGAGCAGCCCGTCGAAGAGCAAACCGTCGAAGAGCAGCCTGTTAAAGAGCAGCCTGTTGAAGAGCGGCCCGTTAAAGAGCAGCCTGTCAAAGAGCGGCCCGTCGAAGAGCAGCCCGTCAAAGAGCAACCCGTCGAAGAGCAGCCCGTCGAAGAGCAACCCGTCGAAGAGCAGCCCGTCGAAGAGCAAACCGTTGAAGAGCAGCCCGTCGAAGAGCAACCCGTCGAAGAGCAACCCGTCGAAGAGCAACCCGTCGAAGAGCAACCCGTCGAAGAGCAACCCGTCGAAGAGCAACCCGTCAAAGAGCAACCCGTCGAAGAGCAACCCGTCGGAGAGCAACCCGTCGAAGAGCAACCCGTCGGAGAGCAACCCGTCGAAGAGCAACCCATCGAAGAGCAACCCGTCGAAGAGCAGCTCAAGCAGGTTGTGCCAGAGCCTGTCATTGAGGAGAAACATGAAGAGGCCGCAGAAGAGAGCCATGTCCCTGAAATTGCCGCGGGAGTCGCTGCTGCAGCTGCTGCAGCCGTCGTGGCTAATCAATCTTTGCCTGAGGGTGAGCAGACAAGATCTTTGGATGTAGAGGAGAGCAAAGACACAGTTGGGCCAATTGCTGGCGAAGAGAAAACAGGTGAGAATGCCCTTCCTTCCGAAACCCCCGATGGAGACACACGGGACGGACAGGAAGGAAACAACCAAGAGGACAGAGACCAGGACACCCAGGAGACCCAGGAAAACCCGGACGTTACAAGCGAGAGCCCCAACGACGATGTTTTGCCCGAGCCAGAAAAGACGGTTGAGGAGGGCAACATGGTGACGATCGACGAGAATGCCCCCGTACCGAAGCCAGAGGAGCGCGAGGAAACATCATCGCCAGCAGATGAAGATTCGAAGCAGGATCCCGAGCCTATCGACACTACTCCTACCGAGGACGTCCCCGAAAGCACCCCTGGAGACGATATCCCGACCACTGTCGATGCCGAGCCAAGTCCCGAGCCACAAGAGCAAGCACAGAGCCCCATTGAGGAGGTTGCCACAGATCAACCTGGCCAAAATTCCGAACCTGTGGACGAGACCATATCACGTCGGGGATCTTCAGACAAACTCACGCAAACTCTCGACAATACTCCTCTTTCACAGTCTGTCACTCTCATGGGACAAAAGGCACAGGACATGGACGTGGATGCCAACTTCAACCCCGTAGAAAAAGAAGGGTTTTCAGACCAAGGAACGCAAACAGACAGCTCAGTCTGGGGTCTGAGGCCTTCTACACCGGCAGTGGTCCTTCCTGACCTGTGCGATCCTACTTCCCCAGCCTCCAAGCAAAGGCAGAAGGCTCTCAGCCGGCAACGCAAGCTCTCAGTTGCTAAAGCTGAAGAACTTGTTGCGGCGGCAGTGGTCATTTACGCTACGGCCCAGGCTCTCGGTCCGCCAAACAGTCCCTCATCTCGGTCCTTGGTCAAGGCGATGCCAAGCTTCGAACAGCAAATGAAGATGAAGCCGAAGAAGGATCGGCCATTTTTCTCGAGGCTCCTACCGAGCCTTCTTTCCAGACGCAGGAGTACTACCACTACGGGAGCGGACATATTCGATGAAATTGATGCTAACCAGTTTGCAGAAAAGAAAGAAGCAGCGTCTCGCGAAAAGCACCGTAGACACCGCCACCATTCCTCCTCCTATTCGAGTCGCATCCGTAGCGAAGAGGAAAGCCGCGATCGCAACCGACGTTACTCATCGCACTCTGGCCACTCCCATCGGAGACACCGGACAGACAGCGAAAGATCTCATCGTTCCCGTGAGACAGCACCCAGCACCCCGCCGAGAACTCCGAAGAGACAAGACAGTGGATTTTCGGACAGTCCCCAGAGTGCTTCCCAGCGCCGCCATCGCAGCGAACGGAGCGAGCGAAGTGAACGCACTGGGAGGAGCGAAAGGAGCAGCCGCTCTGGACGCACACCCGAGGAGCAACTTGCTCATGAGATGCGCAAAGAGCGGCGACTTGCACGACAGAGCCAGCGCGAGCGAGAAGCTGAAGCCGACCGGGAGCAACGTGATCAGGAGAGAGAGAAGGAGAGAGAGAGGGAGAGGGAGAAGGAGAGGGAGAAGGAGAGGGAGAAGGAGAGGGAGAGGGAGAGGGAGAGACGCAGAGAGAAGGATCGCCAGCGCGAGAGAGAGCGCGGGCAAGGAGAGACAGATCGAAGTCGCCACAAGGGCAAGGAGCCAGAGGCGGTCCTCAATCCAGAGGAGCCCGTGGAACGCAGTCGTCGCCGCACGCGTCGCCACAGCACCTCGGAGTACCGACCCGAGCGGACATCCAGCAGGAGGGAGCCTAGAGAACCCTCGCTAGATAAGACCGAAAAGAAGAGGTTCTTCAGCGTCAAGAACATGGAAGGTGCGGTCTCATCGACAACCCCTCCCCGGGACCCTCCCCCTTTCAAGGACGACTTGCCAATGGATGACGACGCAGGACAACCAGATGCTACGGCATCTCGCGACATTCCTAAACGGTCAAGCACAACACGCTCCAGGCACCACGTCCGCCGTTCCGAGGACGGCACAGCCAAGCTGCAAAAGGCGCGTGACAAGGTCGCTGATGAAGCAAGACGTGTGGCAGAAAAAGACAAGCCCCGCTCCAAGCATTCTCACTCGGACGATTCCCGTCGCAGGGCTCGTGAAGACGAGAGGAGGAGAACCAGGGACGTCGAGAAAGAGAAGGACAAAGAGAAGGAAAAGAGTGGACTCAAAGGCATCTTCAAGCGATTGTTTAAATAATCGCTCGTCGATGTCTTGTAATGATGCTACGACTATGATCTATACGCGAACGAGATGATTTAATGCACAGAACGGCACGACTGTATGGACATTTTGATTTCTGGGCGATGCTTGGGAGTTTGGTGATTTCAGGATTTCCACGCCGCCTCATTTCTAACGATTTAATGGCTTCATGGTTAATGTGTTAGAGAGAAATACATGTCTTATAAGACTTGATTTTGCAACATGCCTCAAATGTCAACTCAACATCGCAGTGCAAACTCCCAGTGCATGTGGATTGTCACGGTCATGTGTTAGTTACTGACTTGGCGCAACTTGGCATTGACTTGAGCGCGCGGTTAGCAGCGCTGTTCGACAGTCTCATTCTCGGCATCGAATAACATTTATTCGAAGCAAGTACAAAATACGACCCCTAAATGTTTGTCGCGGCTGTACATCTCCACCGGCCCACGATCTGCCTTATTCAGCTATGAGACTTGAAAATTGTTAGTGTTTACCCCCCAGCTAACCCTTGAACGCTAACAAGGGTAAAGTCACGACTAGACAATTTTTCAGGGGTAATATTGTAAGTCACCGAATCATGCTTAAATCATCCATGTTCCATGCGGATCCTCCCGTGAACTCAGTCGACTAAAAGTTGTCCTCGCCGAAAATCCTGGCAAACAAACCCCGAGCCGGCGAAGACTCGACTCCGAGGCCGAAGGACACCCTAAGTGAAGCCATTGTCAACTAATCTTTTTTTTTTCTTCTCGGCGTCAGTCGCCACGAGATGTGAAGGTCAGGGCGAAAATGATACCGGGAATGACAGGTCATCTTTTTTTCAAAAAACCTGGACCGGTTCTGGTCCATGTGTTCCGCTGACGCTAAAAGAGCTGATCCGGCATCAGCCGTGACGGCATGGAGTCAGGCGGCTCGTGTAATCTCACGAATCGAGAGATGGCGTTTTGCGGCACGAGGCTATCACCGTCGGCGTAGGCGGACATTCTTTTCCCGCTCGGGGTGAGCTTCGGCGCGGTGGATTTAGCCGTTGATCCATAAGGTAAGGTAGGGACGTGAGATATCGCCAACGCCCACTTACATACAGCTTCCCCGGATCCCAATGCAACCAATGCAGCCAGCCACAATTCTACAACGACCGTCCTGACACCTGCAGGCTGCGCGCAGCCGGTGAAGGAAAAGAGTTGGCAGGCCCTGGGGCTGGCTGCTGGGGATCAGCCGCTCGCCCCGGTGAGAATGACGCGGCGGCTCGCAGCCCGGGCTTGAGTCCACCGCACGCGACCTCGAAACTAATCTCGCGGGCGCATGTGTTGCTATCGAGAGACGTGTCAATATTCTGCAGGGCTGCGGTTTGAGATTGTGCATGTTCAACGGGCTCTTCTAGTGCCTTTCGCCACCCATATTCAGCCACATGGGGGGGTTAATTACACTTTCTCACACAAATTTAACCCATATCATGTGCTCTACTATGCACAACACATTCCAAGGTTAATTTCATGGATGCTAGCTGTATCTTGATGCAGGTTGCCGTGTGCGCTAGACCTGCTTCGTGATGGGAGTACGTAGACGTTTTGGGGGCCACCGTGTGGGCTGAGCGGCTGCTGCCAGGTTTCCCAATCTTCAATGAGAGGGTTGCACAAGAGGGGCGCTTCCGAGCTAGAGATTCGGGATTCGTTCCCATTGCAGAATGGCAGACTTCATCCTACCAGCGCGCGCTTCACGGACGCCGCCGGCTAAAGCGGACTTCTACGCCACCTTCACACAAAGTAGTTGAGGACAACTGCTGATGAGGTGACTATTCCGAGTTGGACTAAGATAGCCCTGAGCCTCGGGATGGCGAGACGCCGAGCAATGGCGAATTCTGTGGGTTGCGATGCTAGTGGTTGGTGCTCCCCACGACGCGTATTCTTCACAGACGCCCTGGGATGTGTCGTTTGAATCCTCTTGACTCGGGGAACCAACACGGATGGAGAGCTGCAGGTAGACAAGCAAATATCTTCAGATGAATTTCGTATGCAGAGGTCAGGAGAAGCGGTGGAGTCGGCACTCTGGACATTCACCGAACTACCTTGACCAGAGTTATCTCCGGCGTGGGCGGCTGTCGACCTCCATCACGTACCTACTACAGGCGTAGGGTATAACAATTTTCCCGAGTCCGAGTTAGTGGATAACATCAACACCAGCACGAGGTGAGTTTGGCAGCCTGCAGCCTGCAGCCTGCCTTTCAGAAGCCTGGCGTGGTTGAAGCATACAATTCGCGTTTTTTGCTGACTTGTATCTCCCGAAAGTGCCAAAGACAGTAACAGTAGGCTCGTCGGCTGCAATCGATCAAGGCGTGCCAGCAAAAGGAATCAAGAAACAGCAGAACACCTACAGAACTAATCAAGGACACTAACAGGTGATTTCCGTTAAGCCAGAATGTTAATGCTAAGGTCCCAGCATGATACGAAGGTTATTCTCAGAGAGAGGGGCGGGAGGATGCGAAGCAATAACACAGCAAACTTATGAGTGAGGGATTACGGCAATGCCGTCGTGGACGATTTTGGAGATGCCAAGGCTTTATTGCGGACAGGAGGTTTAGACCGGGGACCACGAGTCGGGTCGGCGAGAGAGAGAAAGCGAGTCGTTCGGAATAAGACGTTTGAATATTGATCCAATGGATGGAGCATCTGCGTATTGGGTGTCAAGGTGTTCGGGATCCTCGTCCCCCCCTTGTTGTGTCAACAGAGCAGAAACGTCGACGTCTCGCCGTCGTTGTCGTAGTCGTCGTTGTCGTTCTCTTATCCGTTGCAGCTCATGACTGTGAACTTGTGATACCTGCCATATCCCACTAACAAGTAAATCTAGGATTGTGTCTGGAGGAGGTTGCAACAGGCTGGGTCGTCGACAGTCGAGATGGAGGCTCAGAGCCCTGACCACCGGGGCTAGGGGATTTGTGGCTTAGCGTCATGCAGGGCGGGAGACGGCACTTGTCTTAAAGGTCGTGCACCAGCCGACCTGGAGTCCTTGCTGTCCTTGCTTGCTTAGGTACTGCGTGGGTACTGCGTAAGGGCCCGTTGGGGCTGCTAAAAAGCGGTTGCACCCAGAGACGAGGCTTGCGCGGCCGATCCAGGGGGGCAGGGGCTCGAGGCGCCGGTGCTGTTTTCTTAGTGTACGTACTACGGTTTCCTTTACACATCACCAACCTCGACTGCAGAATCGACGACGACGACATACATGTTCGTGCAGCTCGTGCAGACTGCAGACTGCAGACGAGAATTCCAACCGTCCCCAGCGCTAGCTTTCGGGTTCCTCGTGCCCCTGGACCCCTGGCATCCTCGTGTCCTCGTCCTATCGAGAAACGGATGGACTGCTTTTGAGGCGCTCCTATCTCACCTGCAGCATATATTGCTGTCTGAGGCGCATAGCCAAGACTCGATGAGTCTAGTCAGGCACAACCACCCAGGCACACCAATACCAGGTCAGGCCAGGCTCCCAGCTCCCACATCGCCGCGATGAGGCCTGGTCAACATCCCTGCTCCCATCGGGATTACGCGCATGACCGCCCGAGCCCGCGATGGGGAATCACGGGAGCATCTTCTAATGAAGCATACTGAAGTACTCACAAATGATCACGGAATTGAAGTCTATTGACCGAGCTTTACCGATTTGGGAATTGAAGTCCTTTCTCGCATTCGCTTCATCGCCATAATCGCTGCAATTCGATCGTCGCATTACCAGAATCGCTCGTAAACGCCCCTCACCACACGAGGTATCATGTCCTTCGCTATCGAGATCCTGCGGGAGATCCGGCCGTCGGCGAGCCAGGTTTTCTTTTCGTCCCATGCCCGCCTGCCTGCTCCCCTAGTCGATTGCCGCGAGTCTCGGCGCCAACGGGATGGGAGTTTTCGCCAGGAGAGCCACATCGACGAACAACCACGAGGACGACGAAAACCACGGCAATCGAGGGGTTCAACTCGTGGTCCGCAACACGTGGGGCTATCTACGGCGTAACCGTTGTATCGACAATCAGTGGGAATTGAACAGCAATTGTGGTCTGGCACGACGGAGCTACACGCGGGGAACAGACGCGGATGCAAACATCAAACAAATCCCACCGCCGTTGGACGGTCGACGTTGCCTTCTTCCGAGTCAGAGGCTCACGAACGACATCCAAGAGATTTTTCTTTTTTCTCCTTTGACTCCTTGGAGTGCCCAGCTAGACTGCAACCTAGTGGCCCCTTCTCCATACCAAAGTACTTCGTACTTCCCCCCCGCTTCCATCCCAAGCCCCATCATCTCCCATGCCATATATTGGCCCCGTTGCATTGGATGGCGTTCACCATGGCCAACTGTGGCCCGTGATGAGCGCCGCACCGCCGGCATGGAAGGATACCCTTGCTAAGGAACCTCTTCTCGGCCGGGCTGGTCAGTGGAGGAACGCCACCGATTCGGCCATATTCACCACCTTTAACCCGTTTTGAGCATCCTCCACGAACCTCTGCTTGCCCACTTCCTTAGCTTCAACTCTTATCACCGTCAACGTTTCCTTAACGCCACCGTACCCGCCAGTAGGCATTCCGCGTAATGCTTGGCATTCGGCGCTTTGCGATTGGGCAGCGATTGGTCAGAGCGCTCTCTGCCCACTTGAGTGCTAGTAAGCTAGTTATTGAGACTCTACTATTATTGACTGGCTCTTGACTCGTTCTTCTTCAGTCCTTTGGTATTTCCTATTATGGATTTAAACGGACTGACAGTCCTCTTCTAACTCCCGGTCTGAACACCATGCTTGGCAAGGGAGGCTCGGCCAGAGTAGACGTCAAAATCATCCGGTGTTTCGTTTTCCCGTCATCTCTATTTGGGGGTATCCGTCAAAGAGACAAAGGAGGGCGGCCGTGGTATGGTCTTGGCTTTCCCCGGGACTAATGCAGCCACACAGAAGCACGTTTCGATAGTTAGATGCTGGCTGTCAGGAGGACTACGCGTCAGCCAGCTCAAACGTTCGATGCAGAATTGACTAAGATGGCAAGCGCATCGTTTGGTCTGAAATCGACTGAGCATGTGGCTCGGGCTGGAGATCAATAACAACCTCTTCTTCCTTTCCCCGTCTTTTCCTTGTTCCCTGCAATCACCGTTTTCTTACATCTCTTAGCCCCCTGAACTTCACACATCCAAGATGGGTCAAGAGATGGAGCCGCTCACTCACCGGCCACAAGCTAGTACGGTAAGACCAGCAGCGCCTATGCAATCCACATGCAGGTCATCCATATCGGTCAGGGATGACAGGTGGCTCGGCGGATATGGCAAGCGATTCTCCGTCGTCTGCTCGGTAGCGAAAGTGCGACATTGCTGCAAGGACCTGGCGCTCTTGACGACCGACCCCGTTCCCTGGATTCCATCGTCGAGATGGGTGGCACTTCTCGTATAGCTTCGATGCTCGACGTTCCCCGTCTATCATCATGGAGCCTGCCGTTGCCGGCTGGGCACGACATCGTGGCCAAAGGCCGAATAACCAGTCTTCTCTCGTCCACCCGGCCCCTGATCATGGCTGCCCATGTGGGAACGAACCTTTCGAGTCAGGGGTGATCGGCCTCTCGCCCCGGACTAGGTCCTCAGAGCGCAACATCGAGGCTACGCTGAGAGCTGTGCTTGCGAGTTCGTGTCGGAGTATCTGGTCCTCGTTTAGCGAGCCGAAGTTGGTGAGACCATGGTATCTCGTCGATGTCATGATCGGATCTCGATTTGTATAAAGACAACTCAAGTCTCCCGACTGCTGGGCTTCTCTCTTATCACCATCACTCAGCTTCATCAAGCCTGGTCTTCCTTTACTCTTGCCTTCATTCGTTCTTTGGCAACTTGTCTCTTTCTTTAGGCAGCCTTACTGGACATTCTTTCGTTTCTACACTCGTTACTCAGAAACATCAACCATCATGTACAAAAGCTCGCTTTTGTGGTGCGCTGCACTCCTCTTTCCGGCTTTGACCTCCGCCGCTCCTTGGTCCTTCAACGACATTGAAAAGCGTCAGGATTGTGTCTTCGACTCTGCCGCCAACCCTTCTTGCTGGGATGGCACCTATGACCTCCAGACCAATTGGTACGAGCAGGCGCCCAACACTGGCGTCGTTCGTGAGTACTGGTTCGACATCACCAACACCACCGCCGCTCCCGACGGTGTTGAGCGTATGATTCTCGCCGTCAACGGATCCGTGCCCGGCCCGACCATCATTGCTGACTGGGGTGACACTGTCGGTATGCTTATCTTTGCAATGACTCGCCTGTTTGGCCAACTTACTGACAATTTCCAGTCGTCCACTTGAGAAACTCTATGGAGAACAACGGAACTTCTCTTCACTTTCACGGCATCCGCCAGAACTACACCAACGAGGCTGGTAAGTCTCCCCGGGAACGGAAGATATAGAGAGAATGATACTTACACACTGCCTGTAGACGGCGTTGCCTCCATTACTCAGTGCCCGACTGCTCCCGGCGACTCTATCACTTACACCTGGCACGCATCCCAGTACGGATCTTCTTGGTACCACAGCCACTTTGCTCTTCAGGCCTGGTTAGTCTACAATATCCTTCGTCGAACCCCTCACATCTAACAGTCTTGAAGGAACGGTGTCTTCGGCGGTATCATTGTGAACGGCCCTGCCTCCGCCCCTTACGATGAGGACCTTGGCACCATCATCCTCAGCGACTGGTTCCACAGGACCAGCGACGAGCTGTACAACGAGGCTGCCACCAACGGTCCGCCCCGCGCTAACACTGGTCTCATCAACGGCACCGGCATGTACGACGGCGCCGGCTCCCGCTTCACTACCAACTTCGAGGCTGGCAAGACCTACCGCATGCGCCTCGTGAACGCCGCTATCGACACCCACTGGAAGTTCATGATCGACAACCACACTCTCGAGGTCATCGCCGCCGACTTCGTCCCGATGAACCCTTACAACACCTCCGACGTTTCCATTGGTATCGGTCAGCGCTACGACGTTCTCGTCAAGGCCAACCAGAACGTCGACAACTACTGGCTGCGCGCCATCCCTCAGCTCGCCTGCTCCGAGAACGAGAATACCCTCGACATCAAGGGCATCGTTCGCTACGACTCTTCTTCGACCGCCGACCCCACTGGCGAGGTCCCTACCTATATGGACAGCTGCGAGGACGAGCCCATGTCTAGCCTGGTCCCTATCGTCGCGCTTGAGGCCGGCGAGCAGACCTACGATGAAACGCTCACGGTCGGTCTTCAGGTCATCAGTAGCCAGTTCAAGTGGACTCTGAACAACAGCACTTTCCTCTCTGATTGGGGTTACCCGAGTAAGTCATTCCAGCCACCCCTGACTTGACCAAGTCACTGACAAAAACAACAGCTCTTGAGCAGGTCATCGAAGGTAACGATACCTACTCTACCCAGCAGAACATTGTCCACCTCGACGAGGCCAACATCTGGGTCCACTTCATCATCCAGAACCCTCTCGGCCTCGCTCATCCCATCCATCTCCACGGCCACGACTTCTGGATTCTTGGTCAGGGCTCTGGCACCTACGACTCTTCCATCGCTCTGCAGACAGTCAATGCTCCCCGCCGCGACGTCGCGATGCTGCCCGCATCCGGCTACCTCGTCATGGGCTTCTACACTGACAACCCGGGTGTCTGGCTCATGCACTGCCACGTAAGTCCCCCAATCTCGCCACGGTCACAAGACCTCAACTAACGTTAGAGACAGATCGGCTGGCACACTTCCCTTGGCTTCGCTCTCCAACTCATTGAGCGTCCTGACGATGTTCCTGCCATCACCAACACCGACACCCTCAACAGCACTTGCGTCAACTGGAACACTTATGCTCTCGAGGAATCCATTCACCAGGAGGACTCAGGTGTCTAAGCCCATTTCGCTCTCTTGATCCGACGATAACGTGAACATTTCTTATGTGAATATTTTCCTATGAGTGTGGTATAATCTGGGATGGCTCTGTAATTACCCAATATGGATAACAGCACGCTAGCGCATAATCTTCTTGCTTATTGTACATAGTAATTATAATGCTAAGGCTGTCATTTACGACCAGCAATTTTTCAAAGGAACTTCCTACACTCTCTTAAAACGATTTGCAGATTGATGACCAGCCCTTCATTTCTCCTGCTCAGTTAGGAGGAGGGTCGACCGCTCGACATTAGCTGAGCTCCGAGCCGCAAGTCTGAGCGATGCCTTGGACCGAGGCTTAGCAACCATCCGCTGCCGTGTTGAAGCTATCGGTGGTGTTGGCGCAATTTGCGGGGAAAATATGGGGTCATTGCACCGTCGGTACCGCCCCGGACAGCGCCCCGGCTCCCGGTGGTGGGTCCCCGCTCCAGCCAGCAGCCGGGCCAATCACAAGTTGGCTGAAATGCAAGCCGATCGTCATTTTTTTAATGGGAGTTCGTCCCGTTGCATTTTTTGGCTTTTAGCTTGGTTTAGCGCTTGTCTTTCTTCCCATAACTCAAATCCGACAATTGCACTCTCAGAAGCAAGTTTCCGATAGTCGGGACTGCATATCCCCCCCCCCCCAAAAGATGCGCGCGCTGGCCAATTTCGATGAATTGGTGTCGTGCCATCGTGGCCTGAGACTCGGTACCCAAGACGCGATTATTAATCCCCGTGTTCTCATTTCTTATTTCTTGGTCTATGGTGCCCTTTGGCCCGAGAACGAGAATGACGCGTCCTTGGCGTCTTCGTGAGTGAAGCTCAGCTGCCTGCCAGCCCGTCATTGAGGTTATCCGCTACCGGGTGGTTTTGCAGATGCAGAGCCATCTCGTCAGCATGCGTCAAAACGTAGAGCTGCCATCTGCAGGTTCGAGGTCAACTCCACGAGGCACCTGGTATCCAGGGTAGGCTTTTCCGAGCTTGGACAGCACGACGCGATCATTCAATTGGCTATTCGCGTATGAGCATGGAGATGTGGTTGGTCGGGCTGGTGGAAGTAGACAAAAGATTGACATTATCGGCTGAGGGGACGGCAGACGAGGTGGTAGTCGCACCGGATCCTGAATGGCTGGTCCAATAATATCCCACGGGGGAGGGACGGTGATTACCCCGACTTGGGTAAAGGCTGGGACGAAACAGAACCGAACGATTGCCCGAACCCTCCCATTGACGGCCGAGTTAAAGAGGTTGATATCCGCTCCTACATTTGTGATATTGGAGTCTCATTGAAATGCTCAGATCTCTCCCGCGCGCGCATATGAGGCGTTCTGTCAAGCATTTCTCGATCTGGCGCAATCGGTATCTCTACTCCCTTTCAGCAGCAGCGACTTATACTCAGAGCGAATGACTTGACCTGGCCACCGGGCCCCCCAAAAGAACAATGACAGACGCGAAGCCGTCGGAGGTCGACCACACCTCACTACACAATGGCCAGCGATCAAACGATATCGATGACACGGCTCCCAAGGCCTCGATCGAGGCCGAGGCCCAGCGGAGAGGGCTCCAGCCGCCGCCGATTGTGGCGGCCATGAGCCATGAGTACCGCGCCGCTCTGGAGAAGAAACTCAGGCGCCGAATCGATCTGCGCCTGCTTCCGATGACCGTCGTCTGCTACATCCTGTAGGTTCATCACTCCTCTCACGGGAATCGGGCCAGCGTGAGTCAATTTCACTGACACACACCCAGAAACTACATTGACAGAAATAACATCGCGGCGGCACGTCTGGCTGGTCTGGAGCGAGATCTCAACCTGGATCCCGACTCGAACCAGTTCCAGACCGCCGTGAGCATCTTGTTCGTGGGTTACCTGCTCATGCAGGTGCCTTCGAACATGTTCCTCAATAAGATTGGAAAGCCGGCAATATACCTTCCTACATGCGTACGTCGGTTCCCCATGAAGAGACTTGGATCCGCTTAGGCAGTGAGCTGACTTGCGGGGGATCATTTTGGCAGATGGTTATCTGGGGCGTCATCTCCGCCGCAACAGCAGCCTGCCACAACTATGCCGGCCTCCTGGTTGTCCGATTTGTTTTGGGTTTCGTGGAAGCGGCATATTTCCCCGTAAGTACTACCCGCCCCCCGAATCATCATTTTACTTTACAGCTGAACTTTTTGACTGCCTAGGGATGTCTCTACTATCTCAGCTGTTGGTATACCCGCGAGGAGCTCGGCCTGCGCACGACGATCCTTTACACCGGATCTCTCATTTCGGGCGCCTTCTCGGGTCTCATCTCGGCCGGCATCACGGGAAACATGGACGGCGCACGCGGTCTAGGGGCCTGGCAGTGGTTGTTCTTGATCGAAGGTGTGGTGACTGTGGCCGTTGCCATCGCCGCATACTGGGTCCTTCCCAACTTCCCTCGAACGACGTCCTGGCTGAGCGAAGAGGAGATGGCCTTGGCGGTCTGGAGACTGGAGGAGGACATTGGCGAAGACGATTGGACGAACAGCAAGGAACAGACGTTCTGGCACGGTTTCAAGACGGCGCTCGAGGATGTCAAGACCTGGATCTTGGTAAGAATGCCTGCCTGCCTGCCTGCCTGCCCTTTCATCACTGCCACCCTTTGCGAAATCATGACACTGAACGGCTTTTCAACCAGCTCGTGCTCGTCTTCTGCATCGTCGCCTCCGCCTCCATCACAAACTTCTTCCCGACCGTCGTGCAGACCCTGGGCTACAACAACGTCATCTCCCTCCTCCTGACGTGCCCGCCCTACGTCCTCTGCATCATCACGACGTGCCTCAACGCCTGGCACGCGGACCGGACGGGGGAGCGCTACTTCCACATCGTCGTCCCCCTGTGCGTCGCCATGGTCGCCTTCATCCTCGGCGCCGCGACCCACGCCACCGCGCCCCGGTACGTCGCCATGATGCTCCTCGTGCCCGGGGTGTACACGGGATACACCACGGCGCTGGCCTGGATCAGCAACACGCTGCCCCGACCGCCAGCGAAGCGGGCGTCGGCCCTGGCCTTCATCAACGCCGTGTCCAACTGCTCCAGCATCTACGCCAGTTACCTGTATCCCAAGAGCGACGCCCCGCAGTACATGGCGGCCTTCATCCACAACTGCGTCGCGTGCTTCGTCGCCGTCTGCGCGGCGACTGCGTTGAGAGTGATGTTGACGAGGCTGAACAAGAAGCTGGAGAGGGGAGAGCACGTCGAGGGGGCCATCAACGCCGCGCCAGGCGAGGCTGTTGAACATGGCTTCCGGTTCAAGGTCTGAGCACGGAGTGAATAATGTGTGCAGGATGGGGTTGGTGGTCAACTGTTGGATGAATGTCGTCTCAAAGCTCGGCCACGATTACAGGTGTGTTTGTGCTTAGGTCTTAGATATGACATGTCAACGGAGAGATTTTCAAGCCGGACTATCCCCATCGAATGTTGTGGTCGTCATATAACGTGTCAAAGAGTCCGAAGATCATCGGATCAATAATATCCGCATGCAACATCAAGATGACATTGAACGTCTACGATCCTCGGTGCTGAGTTTGGAGGTCTCTGAGGTTACATCAGATATATCGCCGGTATCCCACCTGTCGAGACGGATGCAATCGCAGGTGTCGAATTATAAGGCGATCTTGCATCCTCGTGCGGATGATCAACCGGGCGAAGAATGAAATCGTCCAACAACAACGAGGACATCCTTTTCAGATGAGCCTGTCGTATCAGCCTCGCCCCGAAGGAACGATCTTGTCAGCTGACATATATGATAAGGTCTCTATGTGCGCGAGTCTGGAGCATCGAAATAGCATGTGATTGTCCAAACATTGGTAACATCTAGCGACTCTTGCAGAACAACACGACGCATTATATCTGGGAGGGAAAAGGGGCAAGCGCAAACCCAAAACTGAAACGTTTTCCTCCTTCTTTTCTTTTCTCCCCCCATCCCATCCCGTCCAAAACGCACTCTGTACTACCAATGACTCACGGACACGTCGTTGCAGTTCGGGTTTCCCAATATCCTCAATAGGGATTGGTAGGAATGATTGATGCGCCTTTGGCAGCTTCATCCCGGAGCTCTCGTCGTGCCCACTACGAGGAAACAAGCTTTGGTGCGCATGCTTCTTCTAGAATGGCTAGAACCACAAGAACAGAGTTTCTCTAGTGGGATCGTCCTCTGCGACATCAACCCGGGCGCAGCCCCGTGCTCGGGTTTGTCCTTTTTTCGTCTTCGGATCAAACCAACGTTTCGGGGTGGCAGTTCGCCAAAACGAGAAAGTATGGGATGATGGTTTTGATTTTGATTTTTTTTTCCGGACGTTTTCATAATTCCATTTTCTTTCGAGTTTAGACTTCTTCAATCATCAGCTGTCACCTCTCAGTGAAACAAGCCCCGAGTTTCGGACCTCCCCCTCTGAACCCCGCTTCCCGGCGGCCGCTGCCGACGCAGGCTGGGAACACTACCGGGGGTCCGGGTTACAGCGGGAACGACAGTGCTAAGATGCCTTGGGCACTCACTTACTTACCTTACCTGGTCTTGGTGGGCTGTCAAGTCGAGAGACTATGGGATACATCATACATAAACCACGCGGATGCGCACACCAGCACAGAAGCTTTTTCTATGCAAATGTCGTCCACTGTCAACCCCCTTTTGATCAGGTCACAATAATCTTTCATTGGTTGTTTACGACTGTCCTAGGATCTTTGTCCACCCCTTCCAACCGACAATCTCGGCATCAACACCGAAGCGGAGCACCTAACAAGCTCCACTAGCGTAACCCGTCCACGGTCCACCCGGCTTTGAATGTTAGCTTGTCCAGTGTGTTGTGTGTGTGTGTTGCTTCTTATCGACCTACCATACTCGGCAATCGCCATCGCCCTGGGCATTACGATACGTACATAATCTTGAGCGGGCACCAGAAGAAAGGTCTTTCAGTGGCCAGATAGTCAATGGGTTTTCCGCGCAGCCGAGGGCATTACCTCGCACGTTTGGTCGTCATCTGCGCCTTGCTCGGTTAACGGGAATTGTGCTTCCACCCTCCGAGTTCGCTATCGCAACATCCAGCTTAGTGACGCCGTCATTCTCTTTTTTCTCTTTCGGTTACAGCAGAAGAAGAAGAAGAAAACCCAAGTGATAACGCTGGCGACGTTTCTGCTTCTTATTCAGCAACAAGCATTCGGGTTGACGCCTTCGTCCATCCCATTGTTGCGCGGTTCTCGACTCTTCGTTGCCCCTCCCCCGCGCTCCCCGTCTCCGTTTTATCGACGGCGATAACCCCGCATCAACGATTCATCATGCCCCTCTCCACCGGCGCCCTGCTCAACCCGCAGGCGCAGGAGTTTACGAAATTCCCCAGCAGGAGGAGTGTCGTGCACAGCACCAAGGGAATTGTGTCGTGTACGCAGCCTCTTGCGGCGAAATGCGGTATTGAAATTCTGCAAGCTGGCGGTAATGCTGCAGTAAGTCGTATCCAAGTCCAAAAGACAAACTGACTCCTCCTAAATTGACATGCCATAGGACGCTGCCGTTGCGGTAGGTTAGTAAAGAGACAACTGCAATTTGCACTCAACCATTCATTCATCAATAAAATAAAAAATTTCACGCATATGGATACTAACTTGGATGTTTTCTTTTTTTTTCCCAGCCGCCGGTTTGAACATGACCGAGCCTTGCTCAACCGGCATCGGCGGCGACATGTTCATCCTCTTCTACGATGCCAAGACCGGCAAGGTCTCAGCCATGAACGGCTCCGGCCGCTCGGCCAAGAACGCGACTCTCGAGACGATCCGCAAGGACCTCGGCATCGCAGACGGCCAGCAGGGCAGGATCCCCATGAAGAGCGTCCACGCCGTCACTGTCCCCGGCGCGGCGGCTGGCTGGGTCGACACCATTGAGCGCTTCGGCAGCGGCAACGTCACTGTCGAGCGCGTGCTTGCGCCGGCTATTGAGCTGGGCGAGAACGGCTTCCCCGTCTCTGAACTGACGGGCTCTTACGTGCGTAGTCATGTTAACCCCGTGAGTGAGGATGGCAACGCTGACAATGAATAGTGGAACCAAGCCGAGAAGCAAATCAGGGAGGCCTCGCCCAACTATGCCGAGATGCTCAAGAAGGACCCCAAGGCCGCTGATGGCGTCAGGGCGCCTAACCCTGGTGAAATCATGAAGAACCCTACCCTGGCCCAGACCTTCCGCACACTGGCCAAGGAGGGCAAGAAGGGCTTTTACACAGGCCGCATCGCCGAGGAGCTGGTCAAGGTCGTCAAGGATCTCGGTGGCCACCTTGAGCTTGACGATCTGGCCAACCACCTTGAGCTAGGCAGTGAGCCCGTTGACCCCATCTCTCTCAGGTTCAAGCCCGTTCTCAAGAACCAGCAGCAGGCAAACGGCAATGCCGACATGACCAACGCCGGCGTGGAGCTCTGGGAGCACCCGCCCAACGGCCAGGGTATCGTTGCCCTCATGGCCCTCGGCATCATTCAAGATTTGCAGGCTTCGGGTGCTGTTCCGGCTTGGTCAGCCGAGGACCACAACACGGCACCCTACTTGCACGCCATCATCGAGGCTCTCCGCCTAGGATTCACCGATGCCAGCTGGTACGTGACCGATCCCAACGTTGTCAACGTGCCATCAGCCGGCCTCATCTCGCGCGAGTACCTCGCGGAGCGCGCCAAGCTGTTCGACCCAAGCAAGCCGGCGACCAAACTGCATCCCGGCGAACCACCAAAGTTCGTCTCGCCTGCGTTGAGCAGCAGTGACACCGTCTACTTCACCGTCTCGGACGCGCACGGGAACGCGGCGTCCTTCATCAACAGCAACTACGGCGGCTTCGGCACTGGCATTATCCCCAAGGGGTGCGGTTTCACCCTCCAGAACCGCGGTGCAAACTTCAGCCTCGACCCGGAACACCCCAACAAGCTGGCTCCTCGCAAGCGCCCCTACCACACCATCATCCCGGGCATGGTGACGAACCAAGCCGACGGGTCACTGCACAGCGCTTTCGGCGTCATGGGCGGCTTCATGCAGCCGCAGGGCCACGTCCAGGTTCTCCTCGGCCAGCTCGTCGCCGGCCTGTCGCCGCAGCAGACGCTTGATGCGCCGCGCGTGTGCATCAATGCAGGTTTGCCTAGCAAGGAAGCAGACTTCGACTGGACTGTTAGCGTCGAGGAGGGCATGCCCGAGGAGACTGTCGAAGGTCTGCGCCGACTGGGACACAAGGTTGAGATCCTCGCCGGCTCCGAGAGAGGCCACTTCGGTCGCGGTCAGATCATCAGGTACCACGTCGATCCCGTTGAGGGCACCGGCGTTTGGTCGGCGGGCAGCGACATGCGTGGCGATGGTGCGGCGTACCCGGCTTTGTAGCTGTGACCAGTAATTTGCGAGGACGGAATCTGGGATGAGCACTAGTAGTATGCCAAGCGTGCTGGACTGACTGGAGATTTTCGGATATCGAACATGATGCAAACACCATTCTATTCCCCGGTACCTGTTCCGCATAGTGGTTGCCTTCCCTTCGTATGATAGTTCGTATGATACAATTGCACAAAGATTGAAAACGCTTGTTTAGAGCTCAAATGCGTGATTGCCCCTCTTTTACTCCTTCTTCTCGCTTTCAGCCTCGACGAGGACCTTCTTCTCCTCGAGGAGCTTGGCAAGCTCACCGTTCTGGTGCATGGAGACGAGGATGTCACAGCCGCCAATGAACTCCTTGTCAACATAAAGCTGGGGAATGGTAGGCCAGTCAGAGAACTCCTTGATTCCTGTCGCGCTTCAGTCAGCATGCTTTGGTCCCTTTACCATCGCTTCGTGTCTTCATATCTGGTGTATTCGTACCTTGTCGCAGCTCGGGGTCGGCCAGCACGTTGAACGCGGCGAACTTGTTGGGGTCGACGCCCTGAAGACCGAGGATCTGAATGGAGGCACGGGAGAAGCCGCACTGCGGAGTCTCGGGGGTGCCCTTCATGAAGAGGACGACGGGGGCGGCGCCGACGGCGTTTTCGATCGCTTGTTTCGTCTCGTCGGAGATGAGGCGGTGTTGGGTGAGGAAGGGCATGGAAGCTCGGAAGGCCAGCGGCCGGGCGGCCGGGCGGGCAGCTTGCCGGACGAAATTCTGCGGTCGAGGGTTAGTGACTGAGGTTTTCCATTGGATTTCAAGTGCGCGGAAACGCTAGGTCTGGACTTACTGAGCGGACGAACGACCTGACGAACATGCTGGGCTGTGAGGTTGTGTTGTAGAGATCGGTAGATGGCAATCGACGAGAAACGAATTTGTTATCTGATTAGCAGTGGATGATGTAATGAGGTGTGTGACCGGTGAAGGAGCTCGAGCCATATTTCACCGAGCTCACCGAAATAAAATGCGGGCTGACGATGGCCCAATCAATTCGCTCTTTTTTGTCATCCATCAACAAGTTGTCATCGTCGCCTTTCCCCCGGACTTCTCCACTACGGATCAAGCTCTTTGCCTTCAGGTTCCCGGGACAAAATCCGCGGTGTCGTTGAACCCTCTGTCTGTCAAGATCTTGAACACATCATCCGAAATACTATTCTTCCCAAGACAGAGATCGACGATTTCAGTCAAGCTCAAAAGTTTGTTCTGGTTGTGAGAAAGCTAGGCACATGAACAACTCACTTCTCTCCAGACGTCGAAATTCTATATTTCCTTTTTTGGCCATTTCCTCGGGAAATAGATGTGGGGGTTTCACGCGAGTCTTCTTATTTGATATGACTCAACGTGTTGATTTTCTAGAAAATCTCATTTGAACTGCCGCTGCTGGCACAATGAAGTCTTCCATTCACGAGGGCGAACGTCAAACCCGAGAAGACCAAATCCTCTGGGACTGGATGGACTGGGGTCAGCGATAACACACACAGGGATGTCTTGGTGATGGCTGCTTTGACTGATGTATACTGTCCCCCTTTATTATGTGAAAGATGAAAAAAAGACTGGCGGTGAGTTATGTTTGGTTCAAGCACGAGAAGCTCACTAGAAGCAGCCTACTCTCGCTTTACAATCTCGTGACACCACCTTCCACTTCGATGTTTTAAAACCATGCCTCTGTGTTCAAAAGTCCCGGCTGACCTGATTGACTCCAAGAGCCTCAAGTACTAATAAAATGGTAGGAGCCTAGCCGGACAAAAGATTGCTGAAGGATGATGCGTAGTTGAGATGATGCGGGTCAATCTTATTGCTGTCGCTAGCAGTGTTTTATACGGATTTAGTATGTCAAAGTATTTGTCGCAATGTGTCAGCGATTCACTTCTAAATTTGAGGCCACAGGCCTTGAGTCGGCGGCGAAACTGAGGACCCCGTGCTGGAAGACATCGCGGATGAGAAAGTGAAGGGTTTGGGGTGCCCAAATTGGTGGTATTCGCTCCAGACTTTGGAAACTGGGATTCCAAGACACCCGAATGGCTGGGGCAGGGTCTTGTCAGGTTCTTCTCGAGGCTCATGCCCAAAGTTGGCTGAATTGGCACCGGCTTACGATGAATGACGACTTGGTTTCTTGAAATTTGATATTATGAAACTTGCTGTCGTGAAACACATTGAGATCTAGGTATGAAGTGGCATACGAGACTCGAAAATTCACATTGCTAAGAATTATTTCCTTAACAAAATATGAAAACCATCATCCGTTCTCTTTAGTGATGCGTACTTCAGTGACGTTCGGAACATTTCTCAAGTCGAGAATACACGGTATGGCTTCCGGGCTTATCTGGGTTTATGTGATCAAGTGAAACTAGTAAATGCGAGATAGTTGTCGGAGGAGTAGCATCACAAACCGAAAAGATACATCGGATTGCATCTGTGGGTGTTGATCGAATTGCGGTGCCTCAAATATGAGTTCCATCCATGGATGTCGTTGTGTTAAGCGTTCAGGCTCCGCAGCAAGGTCTTTCCGGCAATGCTGGCGCGCCGCCGCTAGCACTAACAATTCCCAAGATAGGTGGGTGCCACTGCGTCATTCCCCCATGTCACTGCCCGAACGTCCGGCCGGTGTCGCACATACCTGACGTCCTTCCACGCGTTCATACAGATGGCTGAACGCTAAACATCCCTGCGCCCCGTGATCCGTCTCTTCGTGTCAACTTCACTTCTTCCCATGTTTTAGTCAAAACTTCATTTCACTCTGGCATAGACTAAGAAAATGCCGGCAAGACGGAGCATCGATAAGAGCCCCGCCGCCCCGGCGGCGGCGGCGACTCAAACAGCTACCCCACCAAGCTCCCGGAGAGCTTTCCTATGTCTGCTTGGCTTCATCTTGTCCTGTCTCATCGTCTATGGACTTTACACGCCCCATGGCACTTTGTACGACGACGCCGGGAGGTGGTTTCCCGGCAACTTTAACGTCGAGAACATCGATGCAGAGAACGACCTTTACCTTCTCGGCGCTGGCCGCGCTGACATTACTGGTCCGGTCGTAGAGATCAACATGATGGGCTACGCAGACCCCAAACAGCTCGGAACTGGACTCCGACAGAGGCTGTACGCCCGCGCCTTCATCGTCGGCAGTGTGGAGAAGCCTGAGGATCGATTCATTTACGTCATCTTAGACACTCAGTCTGGGGACACAGCCGTCCGTTATGGCGTCCTGCATGGACTGGCGGACCTGGGCTACGAGTACTCCATGTACGGACACCACAATCTAGCTCTCACTGGCACGCATTCCCACTCCGGTCCAGGCGCTTGGCTCAATTATCTCCTGCCACAGATCACCAGCAAAGGATTCGACAAGCAGAGTTATCGGGCCATCGTTGATGGAACGGTGCTGGCTATTCGCCGTGCGCACGAGAGCTTGGAGCCCGGACATATCAGTGTTGGAACTACCAAAGTCAAGGGCGCCAACATTAACCGAAGTTTGTACGCGTATATGGCCAACCCCGAAGAAGAACGTGCCAGATACAATGTCAGTGCCGAAGAAGACGGGTCTGTTGAAAAAGACTTGACTCTGTTGAAATTCCAGCGAGCAACTGACGGCAAAAGTATGGCGGTATTGACCTGGTTTCCAACCCACGGCACTTCCATGCTCGGGAACAACACGTTGATTTCGGGCGACAACAAAGGCGTGGCCGCGTGGCTGTTTGAGAAGAGTGTCCGAGGACAGGACCACGTCACTCCCAACTTCATCGCAGGCTTCTCGCAGGCCAATATGGGAGATGTCAGTCCCAATGTCCTCGGCGCCTGGTGCGAAGACGGGAGCGGTTCGCAGTGTGACTTCAAGACGAGCACTTGCGGCGATGGCAAGAGCCAGAAGTGTCACGCCAGAGGGCCGTTTTTCCGAAAAAAGGATAACGGAGCTGCGTCCTGCTATGAAATTGGCAGAAGACAATTCGATGCTGCCAGGAAGCTGTACGACGACATGGGAGACAACGCTCAGCGAGTGCGCGGATCATGGGTCAAGTCATTCCATATTTTCCACAACATGTCAGAGTTCCAGTTCGAGCTTCCTAATGGGACCGAGGTTCGAACATGTCCCGCGGCACTGGGCTACTCGTTCGCGGCGGGTACATCTGATGGACCCGGGGCCTTCGATTTCACTCAACACGACTCCAACTCCTCCAACACATCGCCTTTGTGGAAGGTTGTCGGAGGGCTGCTGAAGGCACCTAGCAAGGATCAACACGCATGCCACTCCCCTAAGCCGATACTCCTGGACGTAGGCGAGGTTTTTAATCCGTACCAGTGGACTCCCAATATTGTCGATATACAAGCTTTCCGAGTCGGTCAGCTGGTTATCATTGTCAGCCCCGGAGAAGCTTCGACGATGGCCGGACGCCGATGGAAGGATGCTGTCAGGAACGAAGCTGAGTCTCTATTCGGCCGAGAAACAGACGTGAAACCCATTGTCGTCATCGGCGGGCCAGCAAACAGCTACACACACTATATCACGACGCAACAAGAGTATGCGTAAGTAGAGAAGAGCCCCATAAAGTTAATCTCAGATGCTGACAAGGTTGGTAGAATCCAACGATATGAAGGCGCATCAACTCTTTACGGACCATATACGCTGGACGCATACATCAACCGAACTTTGGCATACCTCCCATCGTTAGGTGCATCATCAGCCAAGGCACCACCATCTCACGCTGGGCGACCATACCCTCCCGACAACAGCGACAGGTCTTTGAGCTTCATCACAGGCGTTGTGCGAGACGGAACACCCGTCTTCCGCAGCTTTGGCGATGTGAAGAAAGACGTGAAGGACAAGTACTCGGTCGGTGAAGTTGTGCGTGCTTCATTTGTTGGGGCGAACCCACGCAACAACCTGAAGCTCGAGGAAACATACGCTGCGGTTGAGCGTCTTGTTATCGACCGTGGGGGAATCACGAAATGGGACATTGTCCGAGATGACCAGGATTGGGGTCTCGTCTTTCACTGGAAGCGGACGAGTAATCTCCTTGCAACCAGCGAAGTTGAGATCGTGTGGGAGACGGAGGAGGATGCGGAACCAGGGACGTACCGCTTCCGCTACTACGGAGACTCCAAGTCTCTCAGTGGCAAGATCACGAGTTTCACGGGCGTCAGTGGGCAGTTTGACTTGACTTGATATGAATCATGATTATGGGCGCCGGATTGAAATTAGACGTTGGGGTGACTTTTATACCCTGGAGATAGCAATGATTTCATGTCACCGAGGTGATCGTTACGTGTACTTGAATATAGCAAGGTAGGCTATAGAGTGCTGCCGCTGGTGCTGGATACCTAGCACAGGTGACACCCCGCGGGCGGTGGGCTTGGCTGACACAGACTGAGGGACTGGCTGCATGGTGCATCAAGACTCGAGAGTAATGACAGGCCGTGTTGAAATCATGATCCAATCATGGTACGTAGGAAGAAAGCGGAAAAGGTAATCACGTCGCGGCGATGGCACGAAATGCTTTTGGCATCTTAGGCACCTGGACCTGGCCAAGACGCTTGCGCATTTTAAGTTATCTTGTTCTGTGTGGTACGTATGTATATGTATGTATCTCATCTCTTTGTCAGCGATGGCTCCAGTTCTCTATCTCGGTCGTCTCGTGTCTCTCGTTTATCGGAACTTCGACGGAAAAATTAACGCCCCATGAAATCGCATGCGGCGGGGAAAGCAGTCTAGACGGTTACAGCTCCTGCAGAGGCCAACCTTGGGATCTTTCATGGGGTGAACTACCGCCCGCCGGGAACCAACCTAGGTAAGGCGTCACACATGGGTAAGCTTCAGTCCGTAACTCTTTTCCCGCTTTCTCGAGCCTTTGATTCATCGAGCTGTTGATTTTGTTCTTCAAACATCATTCGAGTGCCCTACCTACCTAACCTACCTTACCTCTCTACTGTAAAGTCTGGCGAATTTCCATCTTGAACATACGTGGTAGGCTCGTCACCGCAGGAAGTGCCAACCAGATCGGGCGCAAACATGACCCTCCCTGTTCTTGGTGCAATCGCATAGCAAGCATCATTTCCTCACCGTCATCACACCGAGTCCACATCCTGTCGACGAATCACATGCGCACTATTAGCCACCCCAAAAAAAACCCACCGACAGAAGATCCTCGCCTCCCCTGACAGAGTGTTTGTCCGGACTAAGCTCACGCTACCGATTCAACCTTACGATACAATGGGGTAGGGGGGTTTGCTAGTTTCGGGTCGAGCGCACTCCGAAACCAGAGCTGCGACCCCTGCCCGGGCTTGCTGGGGTTTGCTACCATGGGGTTATGTCCTGGTTGTCTGCTTCGACGTTTCTGTCCCTTCTTTCGTTTTCTTCCATCACTGGTTCTGTCCAATATTTTCTTATTTACTCTTCACTTGCATGGTGACGTCCTTCTTTTCCCTGTGATTATTACCGACCTTATTATCCCCGAGTCTCTTCCCAGCGTCTGTGGTTCAAGCTAGGTAGGGCAACGGAGCTCGAATAGACATTGCTTCGCATTGTCCTCGAGTTTGTTCACCCCGCGCCACTGGCCGTAACTTCATCCAAACGCCCCGGTCTCTCCCATCTCATCGTCTACCGTTGTCAATTACCGTGCTCTGAGCATTTTTGGCATCATGTTTTCCTCCATCTACGCTCTCGTCGGAGCTCTGGTCGCCTACGTCGTCTATACCAACGTCTCCGGCTTGCAGCGTAACATAGCCGAAGCCAAGAAGACCGGTTTGCCGTACATTGTAGCCCGTATGTACCCATGGAGCATTCAATTGACCCCGAGATGCTGACGGCTCATGCGTATGAAGCTGTGACGCCCTTCTCTATGGGATGGCAGCTCACACACAAGCTCTGGCTTCCGATCATCAGGTCCCTACCAAAGGCGTGGTGGGAGAACTGGCTCCCGTCAGTGCCAAGCGAGACCCGGTCGCATATGAAGCCATGGGGAGTACTGACGCAGAGAATAGAATCGCCATCCCGAATTACTCATACGGACTTCTTCACGAACCCTTCGCGCGTCATGGCGAGACCTTCATGGTCGTCTCCCCCTTCCAGATCCTTGTCCTGACCGATAGCGCCGAGGCAATACACCAAATCACGCAACAGCGCGAAAAGTTCCCCAAGCTGGTTGAGACGTACGAGATCCTCAAGCAGTTCGGCGACAACGTGTTGACCACCGAGGGCACCGTCTGGCGCATGCACCGCAAGGTCACCTCGGCCACCTTCAACGAGAAGAATGCTACCCTCGTCTTTGCCGAGTCCATCAAGCAGGCGCAGAGCATGACGCAGAAGTGGCTTGGACCAAGCGGCGAGGGCAAAATCGATTCGCTGGATCACGACACGATGCGTCTCGCGCTCAACATCATTAGCTATGTCGGCTTCGGAATGCGACTGCTATGGCCTGGACAGGCGCTGCCTGAGGGCACGGATCCGAAGCTCACCAAGTACAGCTCGCTGGAGGCGCCGCCAGGTCACACTATGAGTTTTGTCGATGCGATCGCCGAGATGCTGGAGCATATTTTGGTCTTATTGCTGGTACCGCGGTGGTTGTTGAAGCTGCTGCCGTTCAAGTACACGAAGCTCGCGCTGGATTCGCACGATAACTACGTGCAGTACATTGACGAGTTGATGCAGGACAAAATCGATGATTTGCAGAAGGGCGACCACGGAGACGTGGGGATGGATCTGATGGGTCAACTGGTGCGATCCAAGTATGGCAACGAAGGCGAGATCGACGGTGGTGTGAACGGTATCGTAGGCAAGGGCAAGGACTCCAAGATCCCACAGTTGTCCAAATCGGAAATCACAGGAAACGCCTTTATCATGCTCGTCGCGGGCCACGAGACGACCGCGAACGCCATGCACTTTGGGTGCATCGAGATCGCCTGCAACCCGGCGGTACAACGACAGCTGCAGAAAGACATTGACGGCATCTTTGGTGACAGCGACCCGAGTACGTGGAACTACGAGAGTGCCGTTAACCCGATGCTCGCCTCGATGCTGGGCGCGTGCATGAACGAGACGCTACGCATGACACCGGCCGTCACGGAGATTCCTAAGAAGGTCAATCCCGAAGGCGACGGCATCCTGTCTCTAGACGGCGAGAAACACGTCTTACCGAAGGGCGCACATGTCTCCATCGTGGGGGTTTCTGCACACCGCAACCCGCGCAACTGGCCATCAAAGCCGAGCAAAATCACCAACGAGCCGCACGACTTGAACGACTATGTGCCAGAGCGGTGGTACCGACAGAGCCTGAACGGCGAGCAGACGGAGGATAAGGGCGGGGACACGGAGGATTATGGCGGCTACAGAGGGTCCGATACCAGCGAGAAAATGTTCCGACCGGTGCGGGGATCCTATGTGCCCTTCTCCGACGGCCCGCGGTCGTGTCTGGGGCGGCGGATCGCGCAAGTAGAGATCATTGCTGCGCTGTCCGTCGTCTTCCAAAGGTACAGTCTTGAACTGGCGGTTGATGAGTGGGCGACTGACGACGAGGTTGAGAAGATGGATCGGGCGGAGAGGGCGAAACTATATAAGAAGGCGCAGGATAAGTGCCGGGCAACATTGAGGACGGCAAGCACTATGCTGACGCTGAAGTTGCCTCAGGGCGTCAGTGTGCCGCTTCGCATTGTGCCGAGGGGGCAGGAGAGGTTTGTGAATTTTGTCGACTTGGCCTAGACTGGACAGTGGGAGAGTGAGGCGTTTACCGGCTTGTAAATGACTGTTTTGGAGACATATGGGAATGTTGAAAAGGATGGCGGGATAGGTGCTTTCCTGTTTTTGATCAAGGAAGTGCAGAAAGAGTGTGTGATGTGATCAATCTGCATCGGCAGTCTAACTAGGTAATGACAGCACGCCGTGACGGGGTGGAATTGAGTCCGGCTTCAGGCTGGCCATTCTTATTGACGAGGTAAAACTGGCGGTTGGCACGGCAGCTGGGAATGACTAATACGCCGTTTGTTTACATGCTTTTCCTAATTTGGACAGCTCCTTGGGGTGCGCCTTCATGTTCCTGTCGCGTCAGTGGTGGATACCTATGAGCAGCTGTTAGCGCCCCCATTTTTTCGTCACTCCTGGCCAGTAGTTGCTGCTCTCGGGGTGGAAGACCCTCGGCGCTAAGCCAGTCCGCATCTGCAGCACGGTAGCACTGTGAGGAAGGTACACACGTTTGCAGCACTGGAAGGCGTGTCTCACCTCCTTCTTCCCGTCTTCTCCCCCCAAATCCCGCTGCAACTTTCCCCCAATCTGCTCGGGAAGAAAACATAAACAACGCTTCGGCCAACTCGTACATCCACACGCACTACACCCTTACAACCTAGCTCAGCCCAGATAATCACCATCTGCCCCTCCACGTCCCTCGATTATCGCAACCGAAGGACCAATCTGCCCTTGCATCTCTCCGATTACCATACAAGAGAATCGCTTCGTTTGAAGAATTAAAGTCGCCAACATTGGGCGATTCGCGTGATACCTATTTCGTCCGCCTTTTTCGCTGTTACAACTACCAAACCATGTCAGGCGCAACAAATCCGTGGCTGTCTCGGCAGCGCAAGAGCGACCTCGTCGAGCTCGCCGAGCTGACCGGACTCACTGGGTACGTGAAGCTTTGCATTTTGCTTGCTTACACTGTCTATCGCGATCTTTGAGTTTTTGCGCAAAGTGCATCCAAAGCCGGCTTGCGCTGCGATCGCGTTTCGCCGGAATCCTCGCGCAGGGCTCCTCGATGCGCGTCAGACTATCACAAGCCAAGCCCCCATAATACCATCACGAATTTCTAGGCTAACGACGCGCTTCCCGCAGTTACGAGAACCTAAAGAAGGCCGACTTGGAAGTTACCCTCGACGAATACCTCGCTGAAAACGCGACCAATTTCTCTACAGAACCCAAGCTCGTCCCTTACTACAACAGCCGCGCCAAGGCAGCCGGCTCGCCAGTCAAGAGAGAAGCGCCTGTGACCGAACTTGTCAAGTCTACGCGACGCAGAACCACGAGAACCATTGAAGAGATCCTTCCCGAGTAGGTCAACAACTTCGCTTCCTGCACGTCATGCCCTTCGATGCGCTTCGCAGAGGGCAGTCGCAACGCGTTCCGCAGTCTCAATCACGAGCTAACAGACGCGTCTTGTAGGCCTGAGCAGCAATCAGCAGCAGCATCATCATCATCCAGCCCAGAGCCTCCCGCAGCTTCGACTGCCTTGGCGACGCGTACCCCAGCTCGCCAACTTTCCCTGGCCAGCCGCATCCCCCTCCCCGCGACGCCAGCCGACGTTGCTGAGGCCGTTGATCGACACACCATTGCTCTGCGCGAACGCGCCACAGAACTGTACGACCAATCTGGTATCCAGGAGGGCACCCACGCTGTGCGCACCTCCCTGTCAACAGTTACTTCTATCCTATTCACGGTTGCCGCTTTCGAGGCATGGAACCTACGCGCCGAGGTTCTCCCGTTGCGCTATGCCTTCACCATTCCCGCAATCCCTGCTCTCGGTACCAACTTCTACCCGGTTTATGTGCCCGACGCGTTCTTGTTTGTGACGTCTTCTTTCTGGTCACCCGTCACGCTCTGGACACTGACGTCTGTCCTCATTCCTTCTCTGTTCGGATACTTCTACAACCTAAGCGCGGCAAGCCATCCCCAGGGACGCGGCCGCACTCAAACTGTAGAGTACAATGTTGATCCCTTGGTGTTCAGCATCGTGAAGGCACTCATCTCATTCGTCGTCTACGGACAGAAGGTAACTTTCGGTGGCTGGATCAATGAGAACTCGATCGAGCGTATCAACGGCGCTCTGTACGGCGAGTGGAAGGGTATCCTTACAGGTGCTGCGATCACCGGCCTTGTGAGCCTCTACGATGCCGTGCTGAAGAAGTAGGAGGTCTCTTCATCTAGCCTGGATAATTGTGGTCCGACAGCCCGTTTTAAGGGTATCTTTATGGAACCATCCACAACAAATATGCTTCTCAGATCCTCAACGGGCAAACGCGACTCAACTCCCGGGCGAGGCTTCGTCGGAAACTTCGCAAAAACCAGCTCGGGGACAATAGGCGCATGAGTTTCTTTAAATCTCCTCATCACTTGAGGGCGGCGTTCTGGGCGTTCAATTGGCGTCGCACGTGGCTCTTCCGCTGATACCTCTTCAGTTCGTCATTTTGACTTGGGCTGTGGCCCCGTCTACACCGCCTAACATAGACCCTGAGAGATGGGTCGACGGGCTGGTTGAGCTGATCGTCTTGTGTTTCATCGTTGCTCTGTATCCGGTGGAGGCGCTTCATCGTTTCTTGGGTTACGCTTTTTCATGTGCTCTGGAGATGAGCCGTGCTTTCTTATTCGGCTGTTACAGGTTGACTATATTATATATTGTGAAAGGATTCGAGGCATGCCTGGTTTGGTAGGTTGTTCAGGGTGGGCAGGCAGCAATACGTTCTGTTCGCAAATGGTTTAGCAAGGTGTATCCTCCTTGTGGGAAGCAAAGGCGCTGTCGAGTAAGCCATGAGATGGCGGAATACATTGTCCGGAAAGTTTTTCAATACCTTCATTGATCCGCGTTGCCACAAACATTCCGTCGTGAGAGTTATACTAATGAAGGTGCTCGTGACTGTGAACAGGTTAATTTCGAATGATGGCTGAGAGATGTGTTTCCACGCATGCCTGTCCAAGCAGCAGCGCATCACGAATAGATTTACTTCTCACGTTGCCCGATTGTGTTTGGCCTCATGTCCTCCCCTCCCCGCCTTTGACGGCTGTTCAAGATGACTACTAGAGCAAGTGGAGCTGGGTCATGCTATCCAAGTCGAACATGGCTGAGTTCACCGCGCCGAAGCCAAAAGAAAGCCGGGAAAAGAAAAGAGGAAGTGGGCAGAAAATATATAGAGTATGTACGGCAATCCAAGACAAGGGACAGGGGAAAATTTTGGAAGTGGTTCTCGAGAAACGACTTTGGCAAATTTGACAAGAAAGGGTGGGATTTCTTATTCCCGTGATATCTGCCCGTCTAGAGATCCCCCCCTTTCTGTTGCAGCCACAACCCGAATCAAGGCTCACGTGGGAGCGTGGGATCGCAATCTCATCTGCTGCGACCTCCCATAGTTAGGAAATAAACAGAACCTGCTCGGAGGTCCAGGTATCATGTGTTCTGTGGGAAAATGCAAACACAAAGCCCAGAAAAGCCGCCCAACTCCATGCACGAATCCCTCTCTCCCTCTTCTTACCGGCCGCCTCGCTTTATATGTGCGTGCTTCGCCCCCGCAGTGGTATCATGGCTCATGATGATGTACAAAAAGGAGGTAGGTCAAAGTTTGCTCTATTGAGCCCCAGACTCTTCTCCCTGTAAATGCAGAATGTACCGCCCGTTCTTATCCTTCGCGAACAGATGTTCCCACGGTTCGCCAACTGCTTGGAGTACGTTGGCTTGCAGAGTTCTCCGGCGATTGTCTCGCATAGATGCCGTCGCGCGTAGCCACTCCTTGTTTTCCCGAACGTAGCTAGGCAACTCGTGCTTTGGGACGTCGCCAAAGTCCATAGGCCTCCGATGAGATCGCGGCTCAGGCGGATTGTAAGGCGGAGGGGACTCCCGGCCCTGTTTTGCAGCAGTAGCCCTCTCGGCCTCTTCCTCCACCGCACGGCGCTCTTCAGCTAGCCTCTGCTCCCGCAGTCGCTGGGCGGCCCTACCAAAGTTTGCCTTGCGCCCGCCACGAGCAGCGATCTCCTCCATCTTGCGCTTATACCATTCCTCTGAGCGGTTGTGAGACCAATGGATGCGCGGATCAATTCGCATATAGAACGGCTTCCGGGGTTGTCCTGCAGCTAGGGCTGATGTTGCTACTGCCGGAATAAACACCTTCTCTGGCGGCCTGGTGGCTTCGCGTTGTCCGTAAATGATTGCGTCGAACCTGGGTTCGTCGAATTCGGCGCAAAGCTCTAGGCGACGCTGCTCACAAGACTTCTTCTTAGGGATGGGCGGCCTTGTGCGCCACTGGGCATCTGTTTCGAGGAAAAGCCGTTGGCCCTGGGTGGTTCTTGAGCTGGCGGAGCTGGTGTGAACGTCGTGGTTCTCGATGGTGGGCAGAACCGTTCTTGCTTGATCGCTCTCGGTCCCTCGAACTGAAGCATCACGGCTGGCAATGAGGAAAGGATTGTGAGGTGCGAATGTTAAAGGTCCACTGGGATCTGGGATGAAGCTGTGGAAATTTGGCAGATGTGAATCCACGTTGTTGTCCGCCACGCCATTACGTGTGACGGTGGTCTGAGGACCCTTATCGAACCCTGCCATGAAAGAAGTTGCGGCCGCACCACGCGATTGCAATGACGGCCCGGCGTGTTGCGATGTTGCAGGTCCATTCGTCGCCGACATTGAAATTGGCGAATCTTCCTCGTCAATCTCGTCCGCAGAAGAGGATGTTGATGTCGAACCGACACTCCTGCCTCGCTTACGGTTTGCGTGTGTTGTGGATGCTTGAGGTGGAACCGGGGGTGCCGTTTTGATACTTGTTGGAGGCCGGAGGTTGGTTTTGACCACCGGCATTGAGCGGAAGTCTCTTGCTCCTGGCGACGCAGTCGACGGCGTTGAAGTCTTCGCTTGTCCTCTGGAGTCACTTCTTTGGTGATTCATATTCGGCCGGGGAGCGCTGGAAATACGGGAACTGTTGTTGATGCCGTGTTGTTTGGATGACGATTGTTGAGAAAAGTCATGACGGGAGATTTGAGAGACGGCGCGAGCGGATGACAGAGGTGACTGACTTGCTCCAGAGCTGGTTTTAGCAGCCTTTCGCTTGCCCTCGCCGTTCACCAAAGGACCTTTCTGCAGTGATGGGCTGGCGGCCATTTGGTCTGGACTTCCAGATGTCTGGGAGAAGGACCTGGCGGTAGTTTGCCCTTGGCCGAGGTAAGCCGAGGACGTAAGAGAGGACGGCGAGGCTGACTTGAGATGACTGCGTTGGATAGCAGAACCACCAATCGTCTTCCTTGCCGTAATGGCATGCTTGTTAAGCATGTCAGGAGGGAATCGACTGTTCCGGACTGTCTGCCGAGGATCCATGGAGGTGCGGCCTGCGCCCAAGTTTTCACGAGACGCGTGGTGCGCATTCTGGGACAGACTACGGTTGACTGAAGCGCCGTCCGAAGCGATCGAGCTGATTGGGGGATACAGCATTCGTGTGTTGTGCTTCAGACAGTGATTTCCGCTGGTCAACACGGTAGAATCGCACCCCACCGTGGCGCATAGAGTGAGTGGGCGAGATGTATCCATCTCCTTGCATGAATGCTCTTTCATAGGCCGACAGGAAAAACTTCGTTCTTTTCTTCGGAGCTTTGAGGTAAAGGGTGTCGTGATTTCTGAGTCAGGGACTCTCCGGGTCGTGTTGCTCTTGCTACGTCGAATGCTCGGACTAGCCCTGTTTTGTGACTATTTTGCTTAGCTGGGCACTACCGCGATTGTTGCCTCGAATTCCCTTGAGCAGTCTCGCGCCTTCCCTTATTTTCAATGAAAGGGAAGTCGAGGTCAACCGAGTGCGCTGGCTTCATGTTATGAAGCCTGAAGTTGCAGCAGTTAGACACGTGTACCGTAAGGCCTAGGAAAGATTAGCCCGCAGGTCCGATTTCAATACGAAAGCGTGCCATGATAGCAGGTCAAAGAAGAGGGCGGAAGACACAAGGGTGTGAGGGAAGTCGCGCTCAGCTCTTTTCAGTTTCTCAGTTGGTCTTCATTTTGGGGATGCAACGGTTTTGAAGCCCCTTCTCGAACCTGTCATGTCTGCCTCGGCCTTTGGTCCAACTCTGTCGAGGCAGCCAAAGGTTGGACTCCAAATGAGGCGTGAATAATGTCGATCCCCAGTCCCGTTGTAATGAAGCTGTGAGAGAGGGCAGCGACAGACGATGCGCGGCTCAACGCAGGCGTAGGCTTTGCGGGGACGAGAACGTGGCTCACTCCGGAGAGTCAAGCCATGCGCTAGGAACAAGATGAGACAACAACCCCGGAAGAATCCTTTTCGATCGGACCTTTTACCAATAGTCATCATTGCGCGATAAAGGGAATTGGAGAGTGAAGTACGCTTGCTTGGAAGGCAGAAAACGAGGAAATCACAACTCACCTGTTGTCGCCTGCCTGCCTGCGGTCTCGGGTTCGCGCCCACGCACCCTCCGCTTCGCGACAGCTACCGAGTGACACTTTCGCATGGATTCGAAGAAGTTGAAAGTCAAGACAGGTTTAGCAATGAGGTGCAGTCTGATGCCATAACGAAATAACGCCGGATATTCGTGACTATATCGAAGCGTAAACGCTGCGATGAACGCGGGTTCGTGGTCGCGAAAAGGTTGCTGAGGCTCTCGCCTCGCGTTACCTTCAGTGGAGAGAGGTTGTCGAGTGTTGGTTGCTTAAACTGACTGAGGTGCTGAGGGACCTCGGGGTAATCCTTGCCTAGCTTACCTCTGCAACGACCGGCAAAACGGCGGGGGGCCTACATGCCATTTCCGGATCCATATTTAATCGGTAGCGGATCAATTCTCATCCGTTAGGCGTACCACCCGACCCGTGGACCCCTCCATCCAACGCGGGTTAGCGCGGGGCCCTGCTGTCTGCTAAGTACAGTAGGTACCTTACATTGTAGGTTAGGTAAATGCTGTCGTCAGTGGTCCACTATCCTGTCGCCAAATCGCCTGAAGCTCCCTGCCTGCGCCTAGAGACCGTTGTTGCAACGTCTCAGCCCTTGCAAGAGCCCAAGACCAGTCTCCTTTGACCGAAGGTTCGCCAGATATTTTTTGGAAGCCTTCTTGGACTGAACGACTAAGATGAACTTCCTCAAGTCGGCAGTTGCCTCTGCCATTGCACAAGGACCACCGTTCCCTTACAGCTTCGGTGACAGGGTGGACATCGACGAGTCCATCTGGACGCTGAACAATGGCACCAAACGGGTACGTGTAGGCTGCCCAAGATGCTGAACGCCTTGCTGATGATTGTTCCTTGACGTAGGAAGACGGATCGAACTGCAGTATCTTCTCCTTCGACGTTGCCGCGAATAAGTCTCGACTGCCTCTGGCTAAAAACGCTTTGCGCAAGCTCAGAACTCTACGCCACCCAGGTGTCATAAAGGTGTTGGATACGGTGGAGGTATGAGTCAAGGCTCTTCAGCAGTCGAATAAGGCGTTAGCTCACGAATTGAACACAGACCGACACGTACATCTACATTGCGACCGAGCGTGTAGTGCCTCTGCGATGGCACGTCAAGAGAAAGAGTCTCACACCAGAGACAATGAAATGGGGTTTGAGTAGCATCGCGGTAGGTGAGGAACATCTCACGGGAGGGGAATAGCACGACTGATTGTCTGCAGCGAACCGTCAAGTTCATCAACGATGAAGCAACCTCAATACACGGCAGTGTCAGAGTTGGGTCTGTTTACACGTCCGAGAGTGGAGAGTGGAAAATGAGTGGCTTCGAAGTTCTAAGCAACGTGAAGGAAGATGACGCGGTGATATACGTGCGTGGAATATTCTAATCTCTAGGAGGCTGAACATCACTGACTGTCGGCACAGACATACGGCAGCTTGGTTCCGGATTCTGCGAGGTATGCACCACCAGAGCTTGCTCGCGGTGGATGGGATGCGATCAAAAAGAACCCACACTCTGCGATCGACTCTTTTGGCTTTGGTTGCTTGATATTCGAAGTCTTCAACGGTGACTTCATGGGCTCAGACCAAGCTGGCCAAACCAAGAGCGTTCCGCCAACAATGCAGCAAAGTTATAAGCGACTCGTCAACCCGAACCCCAAAGCTCGTGTTAGTGTTGGGCACTTTCTGGAGCAGGGACAGCGTAGAGGGTCTTTCTTTGACAGCCCTCTTATCAAACTGACCGAGGGTATTGAGAATCTTGGCGTCAAGTCCGAAACCGAGAGAGAAGAGTTCCTTGAGTAAGTACTTACGACGTATCATAAAGTAACGTACTATGAACTGATTATTGCAGTGATCTTGACCAGCTATCTGACGACTTTCCGGAAGACTTCTTCAAAATGAAGGTCCTTCCAGAACTAATAAAATCAGTCGAATTCGGCGGTGGGGGCCCGAAGGCTTTTGGCGTGGTCATGAAGATCGCTGCCAAGCTCTCCAACGAGGACTTCGATGCCAAGATCACCCCTGTGGTCGTTCGGCTTTTCTCCAACCCAGATAGAGCCATCCGTGTGTGCCTCCTCGACAGCATGCCCTTGATGATTGATCGTCTGCCACAAAAGATAGTCAACGACAAGATCTTCCCGCAGCTGGTCACCGGCTTCACGGATGTAGCGCCCATTGTTCGAGAGCAGACTTTGAAGTCGGTTCTTGTTATAATCTCGAAGCTATCTGATCGCACTATCAACGGTGATCTGCTCAAGTATCTCGCCAAAACCGCGAACGATGAGCAGCCCGGTATTCGGACAAACACAACTATCTGCCTCGGAAAGATTGCGGGAAAGCTCGGCACTTCCTCCAGGGGCAAGGTCTTGATTGCGGCGTTTACCAGGTCCCTGAGGGATCCTTTCGTGCACGCCCGGAACGCTGCACTGATGGCGCTGGGTGTGACTGGGGAGTACTTTTCTGACGAAGATGTTGCTTTGCGGATTATGCCCGTCGTTTGCCCCCTGTTGATTGACAAAGAAAAGCTCATCCGCGATCAAGCGAGCAAAACGATGGACGTTTACATGCAAAAGATAAAGAAAGCTGCTGCCGCCATGCCTGACACTGCTCTGCCACCCCAGGGCGCCGACGGCCCTGCAGCTCCCCGTATGGGCACGCCGCAGCCTAATGACGCTGCGGCGTCTTCCTGGACCGGCTGGGCCATCTCTTCGTTCACCAACAAGCTGTCCTCGGCTGCTGGTGAGATGCAGACAACGGCGAGCTCGGGGACTGCATCCCCGAAGCCAGCCCCGTCTCAAGGGCCAGAGCCCAGGAGACCGACGACATCTTCAGCTTCTGCTTTGCACAGGCAGGCGGTCAAGTCGCCGCCTCCCATCTCGCGGACGCCTTCGTCCGTCGTTGCCGATTCTTTCAACCCCGAGCCTGCAGACGACGGCGACGCCTGGGGAGATATGGGCGATGATGCCTGGGGGGAACCGACCGAAAGCGCGAAGCCTGCTGCTAGCGCAACTGCTAGCGCAAAGCCTTTTGATGACGGTGAGCCGGACTTTGCGGGTTGGTTGGCTGCTCAGTCTCAGAAGAAGGGTGGTTCGAGCAAGCCTCTGCCCAAGGGATTGTCAAAGTCGTCGACTTCAACGGCAAAGAAGCCCCTTACAACCAAGCCAGCGGCGAAGCCCGTAGCAGCAAAGAAGATAGACCTGAAGCCCAAACAAGAGGATGACGATAACGACTGGGGCGATGGTTGGTAGAGAATCGCGGTAAGCACACTTTGCAGCATGTACGGCGTTTGGAGTCAGGTCCAGCGAGACCCATGTTTTGGGATACCATAATCTTGCTTGTTAATATTCGTAAAGCAACTGCCCTAGTCTGCAAATGAGAATCGTAATGCAGACGGCCGCAGCCCATCTGTGATGCGAAAGAAACAAAGTGTCCAGACGCCCCGCCATACCAGTCCCCGAGTCCAAGAAACAGAGTAAAGAAATGCCACATGCCCTAGGTCCTTTTTGAGTACCAATTCCAATGAAACCGGCCAAAAATCAAAATGCCGACGCACGACAATCCAATCCATCATCTAGCCGACTCCGAATAGTCATTGAGAGCCACGCAGACGGCGCCTCTGTGATGGCCGTTGTACTGACGGATGATCTGCTGGCTGTGCAGCTCCCAGAGCCGCGCGTAGTGATCGGAGCAGGCGGTTACGAGATAGGCCGAGTCAGCACTGAAAGCACAGTCCCAGACCCAGCGCTGGTGGCCGGTCAGGGTGGCCTCAAGGGGAAAAGGCTTGGGCTCCTCGTTTGGTACGGGCTCGAGATCTTTGACCTCCCAAATGCGCGCGGTGTGGTCGGCGCTGCAGGTCGCAAGCTTCTTCACGTCGGGCGACAGGAGAATACGAGTGATAAACACCTTGTGCGCGTTGAAGTGCGTCACGGGTAGGAGCTGGGTGCGATCGTATGTCTGCAGGAGCTGCCAGACGAAGACGTTCCCCTGTGTTTTGTCAGCCTGCTTCTGAATGATTTTCGGGAGCGGAATGAGCATACGGCATTGTTGGCCGCGCAGAGTAAAGATCCATCGCTGGCGACGGTGACGCTCGAAACTGAGACATCTTCCTCGGGAATCAGCTGGTGAGAGCAGTTGTTCTCGGCGAGGTCCCAGACGCGTACACTGCCCATGCGGTCGCAGCTGATAATCTCGCCTTGATTAGGGTGGATAACGACGTCGTTTGCTGGGCAGCCGTGGTTATAGCTGCGCTGGACCTGGCCGCTGCGAGTTTCCCAGATCTTGACCGTGCCGTCCTCAGAGGATGTGACCATCCACTTGCCCTCGCAGTGGAAGGCGACGCCGGTGATGTTGCCCGTGTGGCCCTCGAAAGTCAGCAGAGGGTTCGGATTCGTAGACTTGATGTCATATAGCTTGACGGTGTGGTGGCCCGCGGCCGCGAGGAAGCGCTTGTCGGGGGAGATGCAAAGGCGGTTCACCTGGGAGTCGGGATGCTGGATCGTACGGGAGCAGATGCCAGAGAGGGCTTCCCAGAACCTGCAGTCAGAGTCAGAATTTTTTTTGGCACTGGAGGATCAAGATGGCTTAATAGTACCTAATGGTGTGGTCATAACCAGCTGGCAAAATATTAGCATTGTGCGATGGAGGTCTTTGAGCACTGGGAATGCTGAATGGGAGCGCATCGAGATGCAAAAGACATCTGGGTGCTTACCTGTGCATAGAATCACAGACATGACTACTTTAAAGAAGCCTTGAGCTTCTTCAAGCTCATAATATAAGGTATACAGGAAAAGAGCTGGTGATGTCTCAAAAGGCGTGCCAGAAGGAGTGATGCGCGCAAGTTGATCACCAAAAAGCACCCCTCCACGATGCGGTCGGCTGGATTGGCATCACGCTGGAGCTGTGGTTCCTAATTAAAAACAGCCCCACCAGAGGTCTGGGGCACAGAGGCTCCACTCCGCTGTGCTTGCCGTCGGAAGAACCTCGGGGATAGCAGCTCAGGGTACGTACCTCACTACTTACACCCTTCAGCTTAACCACGACTGCCGTCTGTCCATTTGAACTTCAACCTATATCTGCAACATTGCGTCCCTCCTCCGTTCCAAACTCCAGAAAATCTGCTCAACTCGTACCGTACACTCGTTTAATAATCTTAAGCTGATCTACCAAGAAGGTCGATCAGACTATGGCCACAAGACACCTTGACAAGCTACGCAGCAGTGTAACCGGAAGAGCTGCCTGGCCTGATTCCAACAAATGTTAGTATTCGTTACGAGTAATACATAGAGATTTTTTTGGCTGACCACGGCGTCGGACATAGCACAGATGCTGCATGGGAAGACCCGGCTACTCGTCTACGTGGCATGGACAGCAATCTCGCCAGTGTCATCAGTATGGTCTCGTGCTGCCGTCAAGGCCGAATTGGACAACTCGCACAGGGCTCGCACAGCACTCGTGGGTCTCTATGAAGATCCAGTCGGTAGATCAGTCATTTCTCAAGATGAACGTAGTCTGGGAGGTCACGTTCCTAATCGGATCGTAAATGCGGTCGCATGACATTCGGACGTTGGAGCATGTCCCTTGCACAGCAAGCATTCGGCCGACGTCGCCTTGAATATTGCCGTATTCTTTGGAACAAATTGGCGAGATTCGATCGAACGTCTTCTCAATCTGTCAACACAACTGAATCGGCTCGTCAGGGGAATTTACCGAAGCTTTCGCCTTCTACCTCGCCAACTTCTGTAATGTCGCATTTTACTTCGTCACCTGACTCAAGCTGCCTGATACCACGACGGTCGATTTTGAAACAGTTAGTCTGTGGGACATTCAATATTCCAGCCCAACGCAGTCCAGACGTAATCTTTGTCATTCACATCAACCACGACATCTGCCTTGCTCCTTAGTAGAGTGAGTGACGCTTGCCGCAACACCTGATATCTCGGTTCCAAAGATACTTACATCATAGGCAAGCTCCATGGAATGAAATAGAAACTCGATGCTCCCAGGACTCCGTCAATATGCGATGCTGTCCACCGGCGCTGAAGTCGAGGCAGCGTAAACATCCCCTTGCGGTTTGGGATACCATAAACCTTGTCAACGTTCAGGGTGCATTTCTTTTTCGAGTATTTCTGGAAACCACTTCCCTCATAGTTGGGCTGAAAGGTTCTGCTGTGCTACTCGGCCCTCGTACGAAAACCTGTCTCCCGAGTTCTTTGGCGAAGTGAACTTGAAGGGCCTGCAACTACCTTGTCTAACCTCGGAAGCAATGTATGCTTCCCCGGAGCATGCCTCGAGACGAGGTACAATATTGACTTCTTCTCAAGTGTTGTTACGAAGTTCGGAGGAAACTTTTGATCCAGTAGAGTCGGCCGCGTAAGGATCCGGTAGTTCACGACCAACTAAGTCCAGGTTTCTTCAGGGGGTTTGGCAACGCTTTTGCCATCTCAATTCATCGGCTTCGCGCCACGTCACGATCAGCTTCAATGGTCTTGCTGGATGGGATAAGCGAGCGAGTGTTACTTTTGATGCCATCATACTTTCCGTCGTCCTTGCTTGCTATCGTTGGTCCTTGCAGCAAATACTGAAGGTCTTTAGCCACGGTTAGCTCTCATTCGGCGATAATCCAGAGTTAACCTCGAATACGATGGGACAGAAGAGAGCCAGTTTGATCAGAATTTATTGCGATAAGAGCCTGTGTACTAATCTACATCTGAAAGAAATAACAGTTTTTGAATGATTCTCTCAACTTCTAACGGCTTCCTTTCTGAGTTGTTTCACTCAGCGTCGTGGAACCAAGCCAGCCGCAAATCATCTACGCTCTAGCAGATGGACAAAAAAAGAAAACTAAAGGGCAACATAGACCTCCCGTTGACGGCAAACATGCTGTTGTGGCCCATCAGGACCCCCTTGCTCTTTCTCAGATTAATGAGCCAGGGACGACGACATTTACACGAGTCCTCACGGCTGGGAACTTGAGAATACCGGACGTGCTCAGCTGCGACCGGCGGCGACTCCTCTATTAGGCCCTCCGTTGGTTGGATCTCTTGGGCCTCTGGGACCGGGCTTGCCTGGACGAGTGTCTCCAGTTCGAGGCTTGGAGCCGCAAGATCGATCTTCGGCCGCACGCCGATGGGAACATGGGACTCTGACCACACCTTGAGATCCGCAGAAGTTACATGCATTTCTTCGAGAGCTCGTCAGTCATTTACCCCGGCAGCGATTGAAGTTTCTGAAGGCGGCTGACCTTTCATGCCCCAAGCAATGGGTGCAAGTTCTGAAGTCCCATTTACCCAAGTAAATGTCTTCAATACAGCCGCAAACTTCGTCGACAGAAGACATCTCGTCGATAGCGTCGTTTGAGTGCAATTCAGATGCTCAAGAGTTGCAGCGGTAGGTATCCAAACAAGTTGGAATCTTGAAAGCTTGATTCTGGAGGGAACTTGGGGAAGGACTCGGCGCATTTTATACTTTCTCACTACACCACTTCAGGGACAGTTACCAACCAACTCTCTGGAAATGGATTACACCTCGTGAGCCTTGATGGCACGAACAGGCTCTGAACTCTGTTACGCCCTCACCGCCTTCTCTAAACACTACTCTGGACATCATCGCCGAGAGTCTTGACAAGCGATCAAGTAATCACAGGAGAAGACCGTTGGCTCGGTCTTGTGATCACACCGGCCGCTGCTCTCGAGGTTGCCTCGTTTCATCCTGCGGACCAACGAATGGGGTCGGGGGTGTGGGTGATACTTCATATGCCGCCTCATTCGACTACCCTGATTGGGAAGTCTCCTTGCCGACATGGGTCCTTGGGTACGCTGTTCGATTTCCTACCCAGCAACATCTTCTCAGATTGACGTCAGCCGCAGGACGCACAGAGTTCGGTGTGTACATGTCGCCCTCCCGGCATCTTGGGTGTAAGTGCTGTTTGTGTTTCCAAATGTTATGACTAGTTACTGACTTCAATAGCTTGAATGTCTCTGCTCCAAAACAGGCGAGCTCTTGACAATGGTTCGACAGCGATGCGACGCAAAGATATTGTTCTTTTCTGACAATGGAAGCAATTCCTTCTAGATCTGCTTCCATTTGCTCAAATATGGATCCGGCTGCGTCGGGCACCAGCTGTTCCAGCAATCATCATGCAACCTCGACCGGCCCCCGGATACCTGCATAAAACCATGCTGATCCGCCCACAAAGACTTACACCGAGTACACTAGGGCCTTGGAATATTGCAGTCAAGGGAGCCAGGCCAAGCGTTCGTCAGCATATCACAGATCAGAAAAGGGAAGAAGCGGTGTTGATTGAAGTCGGCTCGGCGACGATAAAGAGCGCGGCTGGCTGATGGGAGCACTTTTCGTGTTGCAAGTGCCAACCTGACCCCTGGCGGTGCTACCATCTCCTGAAGGTCTCGGCCGCAACCAATGGGAGCCTCAGCCCTAAACAAGCATGTGGTGGTCTCTCTCTCGCTTCTGTGCTTCCGGGCCCAGCAGCCAATTCGGAGTTTTCCGACAAATACGCTTGTGTCCTCAAGCGACTGCCCTCGGAACCTCGGCCAGAAACGACAATTGCAAAGCTCCAATTATCATGGACGCGAAGGAGGCCTCTTGCGGTTTTCTGCCTTGCTTCCACGCTTTATCCGGAGCTTGAGTAACGCGAGTCCTTATGCGGTTGACTGGTTGACGATATTCGTCAGTATCTCGAGATATTGCCAATCCATCAATTCTTCAGCGCCATGGTAGGGCGAGAGAGAATCTTTACTCTCTTCTCTTTCCGAAAAGCTCAATCCCGTTCGCCTCACGTTTTCGCCGGTCAAACATCACGGGATATACCGGGTGCCAGCTAGCTGGTCCTGACATCAGTTTTCTCACGGATACGTTGAGCATGCGGAGGGATTTGACTTTGTGGTGACGAAAACGCCAGGCCTCGGGACGCCATGAGAAAATCGCAGCTCTTTCGCTCACGATCTCGACAAGTTTGTAAAACATCATTTGGCCGTTGCCTGCATTGTGCTACCCATTCCTCTCGCCAGAAAAGCCCCTCGAAGCGATCAAAGGAAGGTCATCCGACATGTTTTGTGCTCTCCATGGCGTTCTTCAAAGTTCCCTCTTTTTTTTTCAAATGGCACTGTTCATAAAGCAGCGGCAGCACGGCGACGTAACTTTCAACCGAGGACCTGGCCGGACTCTTCTCACAGTACTCCCGACAGCCGTCGATACGGACCGGAATCCAGTCTTCGCGGAGGCCTACTTGTTGTCTCCCTCATTTCTCTCGTTACATGGGGCACACCCGGCATGATCACCATGCAGGACCTTTCGTGTCCCTCATTACCACGGTCCTCTCAGAGACTTGCAAGAGATTTGGAGGGTATAGTACGCACATCATGTTCAAGCCCCGTGATGTATCTTCAATCTACCAAGCTTACCTCCCCCTTCCCTTTCCTTGCTGTACCCTTGTTCGCTCTCGGCCGACGCATGCCGACAGACGCATCTCACCAACAAATGCTGTTGATCTAGCCTGGAGTAATTCGCCATAACCCGGCTCATATCCGCGTGGCGCCGCTCACAACAGACAAACTTGCGGTCCTCGGTGAGGCAGTGGCGCAGAGCCCGCAGTCATAGCTCCCTCGGATCTTGCACGACCGGAATAAGTTGGAAACGTGCCCATGCAAGTCTCAGAAGGAGTGCAGAAAGTCTGAGAAGAAGTTCAGAAAAGGGGGGGAAAAAAGAAAAAAAGAGGTCCTTTCCTCCGAGGGCTCCAATGCGTGGCTCATACACAAAGCAATCCTTCGGCGGCCTCTTGTTTATTCTCCCCCCTCTTCTTTAGCTTTCAAACGCGCAGATTTACTATCACATCAACAGCCGTCCGCCACTCGTTTCGCCTTGAGACCGGATTCCTGGCACAGCACAAGGGTATTGGCTTTCGTTTACTGGTCGTCTTGCCCTGGTTTCTTGGTCCTCGTTTCGTCGCTATGTTTCTCATTGTCGTCACTACGTCAGCAGCATCGTGATTGCTGCTGTTGTTATCGTAGTCTGCCTTCCTTGCCTTCAATTTCAATATCTCCTACTATTGCTATCCTCTACCGTCTCCATGAAGTATTCCGTTCCTCACGCGAATCGTCACTGCTTTCTTGTGATGTCCCTCATTCGCGCGCTGTCCACTTTGCAGCCTCGAAGGTTACTCGCCTCCCTCGTTATTCTTAACGGACACCGTAAAAGTGCCAAATCGGTCCTGTACAGCGTCGACCGCGCAGATAGGAGGTGCACTTGTTCGAAGTCTCTTGGGCCTGAAAGCTTCTGGTTTGGAATATATGGTATCCCTCAAGGAATTTTTCAGACCGATTTTGCACCTCACATGAGTCCCCAAGCATGGACCTCGGATTGGGAGCAAGGAAACTCATTCCCATGTACTAACACTCGCGGAGTTGATGGTCGCCATCAGGATGGTATACGTAGCGAAAACGTTTGAAGACTAAACTGACCCTCAGAACGACTAAAAGGATAACTGCTAAAGATAGGAAAATGTCTCGGCCAAAGATATATTGTGGCCTACCGCATGGCCACTCAACTGGCTGCTCAGAATGCCAGCCAAAAACCGTGCGAGCCAAGCTCGTTAAAAAGCCATTCCATCGTCCAAATTCCGACGTACAAGCCCTGCGTGACTCATTTCCCTGGACCTCATGTCTATGACGCCGTGGCGAAACCCTCAGTCTGGGACCATCTGACCCAAATCCCATAGTCACAAGTAAGCAAAGAGAAGAAAGTGAAAGGAGTACTGCGTTGACGGAGGCCTAAGTTAAAGATTTGGAGCTGACATGGCGAGCATACTGCCGAGCATAATGCCACCGGCGCTGAGACCTGCGCTAAAAGTACCAAGTCCCTTCCAGCTAGGAAGAAAACGAAGACGTTTTGTGGGAGGCTGCTCATTCTTCGCAGTCTCAGCTGCGATGCTGCCGCTCGATACGACGACTACCTCGTTCGTAGTAGCGCTCTGCGTCATCTCTGCAGTCTGCTGCTCAGAAGCAGTAGCGCACGCCTCTGCAAGCTGCTCTTCGCGGAGCGCGGTTGAGATATCATCGGCCTTGCGCTTCGGAGACTTTATAAGCTCCTCAGCAGCAGGCTTGGGGTTGCTGGTGGCAGGTTGAGTGACTGCTGCGAGCTTGCTCTGCTGGAATTGGTACGCGCTGGTCATATCGTATTCAGGGCTGTTCTCCCGCATGGCAACCTGGGGGGGCGGCGAGTTGAGAAATTTGTTGCCGGGGATCATCCAAGCAGACTGTGGCACTTGCGTTGACTTTGGTGCCTCAACTTGGGACGGACGGGCTTCGCAGACAGTCGACTTCGTAGCTGAAGCAGGCATAGTGGGTTCTGAAGACGGCTGTGGGGGATCCTGCTGTTGCATCTTTGCTTTGTTGTGCTCACGGGCCGCAAAGTACTCATACTTGCCGGTTCTCTGTCCAAGATCACCAGCGGACGGGCCGTCGGTCTGAGGCATCCACGTCTTCTCCTCCAAAGACACGGGAGGCGCGCAGGCTCGTTGCCAACCGTGATGAGAAGACGTAATATCCAAAGGCTGCGCTGACAACAGCCCGGAGAGTGTGCCAGGCTGAGGATTAGGCTGGTTAAGCAGAGGCGGCAACTTATATTCCTCCGCATGCTGCTGTGGCAGTTCAGTCCAAGGGGGCAAGACCTGCGGCGGGGAAGAGAGCATGCTCGTGGTTGAGGGGAAAACACGTAATTCCGAGGCGACGTGAGAGTTCATCATGGGAGCGAACATGGAGTGGGACTCAGGCTGTGTGAAGGCACCTTGCTGCTCTTGGCTCGTTGAGACATCCCAAGTGGGCTCGTCGACCTGGGATTTATACTCATCGACGCTGTTGTCGTTGTCGTTGATGTCGTACGCCACCGGACCCTCCATCTCTTCATCATCACCACTGACTTCTTGCTCGCCATCGGAATCGGTGAGACCCTGCTCGTCGTTGCTCTGATCCTCGCTGTCGGAGCCACTCAACGAGTCACTGAGACAGATGTCCTCCTCGACAGAGGAATTGCCTTCGCTGGACAAATCATAGGGGTAGTGCGGCGACTCCGCACATGAGTCGTCCGACTCAGAGTCAGAGTCGGGGTGAAAGGCTTGACGCCGACAAGGGTCGTCATAGACGTCGGCCTCTTCGTCGTGAGGGGCATCCACATCCAAGGCGGCATCTGAGGAGGGCTGCGAAGAGCTCGTAATGTCGGCCACGTCCGGAACGGCACGCTCCGGAACTGGAATGACAGCCTCTGCACCTCCAACCTGCGGATCATCATCGTCAATAACGATGGTCACCGCTGTCGAACGATTCGCCACTATGGCCGGCTTGGGAGACTCCTCGGTCAGATCGATGGACGGAATGGGGCCGAACGAGCGAATGGTACGGTATTGCTCAATTTTGCGCATCTTCTCGACCGTTGCTCTGATATCGCTTTCGTCTTCGTCATCTTCGTCATTGTCGCTGCTGTCAGAGTCTTCAGGGACCCTAAACGTGGGACGGTTGTCCATCTTCTTGGGTGACTGAGGCGAAGGATCCCATTCCCACTGGACTTGAACAGTGCAAGGAGGAAAGGTAATGGCGGATCTCTGAATGTTCATTCCGAACTTCAGAATGTTGTCCTGCGACAGCTCATGCAACTCGCCAGAACGAAGCCGAGTGTTGTTCAGGTGGGTACCGTGGAGGGAATTCAAGTCTTTCACGAAGACTTTCTGTAGTTATGGTCAGAAATTCATCTTCATTGTTGTGGAGCACGGCTTACCTTGTGGTACCAATCCACAGAGATCTCGGCATGCTCGCGGCTCATAACCGGGCTATCAAAGTAGAGGTTGTTCTCTTTGGCTCCGAGTTCCGCAAAGCGCTTGCTAGTCCTGCCAATCTTGACGCTCGGAGTGGGCGAATCGGTACCCTTAGACTTCAGAGTGATTCTGCGCTCGGGGTATTCGAACTGAGGAGGGGCGTAAAGGGTCGAGAATGAGACGAGCACTGGTTGATAAATCAGCTGCGTTGGGAAGGAGCAGGTTTGGGGCGTCACTCACCACTGCTCGCCAGCTGTTTCTGACCAGACGCCATCGTGAAGTTCCTCGACTGTGAGTAGTGTTATGCTTGTCGAAGTAGCGAGAGACTTGCTGCTCTCGAATCACCCTGAAGAGTCAAAATCGAGGTATGGTGGTGCGTTTGTTCGTGTCTCGGGAAACGCTACCGCCGTCCGAAAGTGTCCGGGCTGACGGGGTGCAGGTGAAGGAAGATAAGACGACGGGGTCCTCGACGAATGGTGAGTTGTTGAGGCGAATCTTCGCAGAGGGCAACGTCGGTGGTGAAAGGTTGAAGATGTAGATGGGTAAAAAGCAGGCGACCGGGCGTAGGAAATAGCCTTCTTGGTCACCACAGACTGGCTGAAGGTTCGGAAAGTGGAAGGAAGGCAGAGAGGTAGGAGCGATACAGTGTAAGTAAGGAGTACCTTACCTAGGTAGGTAGGTAGTCGAGGCAGGTAAGGTGCAGTGGGGGAAAGTAGGTAGCACCGTGCTGGCTACTGTAAGGTTGGTATCAGGCAGTCGCAGGCAACGATAACGCCTTATCGGACCTCAGGCAAGGGCGCGGAACGGGTGCTTGCAGGGGTGCTGGTGGCCTCGGTAGCGGGGGATAGTGGGTTAGTGGGGTTTATCAGCAGCGCCGGCAGCTGCGACGTCCTGTTGGTCTAGGTGGTGATTACCTTAAGGTAGAGAGGGAGCTGAGTTGCCAACCTGACTCTATCTGGAAGAGTGCAGGAGGAAGGAACTGTATCGGCACCTAAAGCTTCTTAAGATGAGTGTCCCTTCCTTCTTTTTTGAAATATTGAGTGGTTCTTTCCCAAAGTTGAGGTGGCTGAGGGGAGTGAAAGTGCAATTCACAAATGTACGCCAAAGGAACCTTGATTAGCTGGTGCCCCGCCACGCCGCACAGTGTGTGTCTAGGCGTCATGCTGAGCTGGGTCAGTTTGGAATGTGAAGGCGGGATTAGGAAAGAGGGGCACACCTTGCGGATACCTTCTCTCCTCTGCCTTATGGCACCTTGCACCTGCCAGCAAGTATGACGGAAACGGGCAGTTAAGAACAAATGTGTTGTTCTCGTACAAGAAGATATTGAGGAAGAGCAGGAAATGCAAGGCAGACGTTCAAGTGAGGCCTGCAGGAGTGGAAAGTGTGAGATGTCTTAAAAGATAGGTACCACTGCTGTTCGACGCACCTAACAGGTACACTGTATCTTACTTTCCGTCACCGTCGCCTGTTGGAGAACAGCGGGGTAAAGAAGTTAGATTGGTCTGCAAGAGCAAGAGAGGCACCGCAGGCAGGGAAAGCACAACTCGACAATAACTGACAGCACTGCCTTGAGGTGCTTTACTTTGGCCATTGCGTTCGAGTTCTTCGAGTTCTCAAGTCGAGGTGAGCTTTCAAATTCAATCCCACCTCCACATGTTCCGCACTGGGATGGGCAGAAACGGCATCCGAGTCTTCCATCTCAGTCGCCCTTGTGGTCGGCCATCCGACCCTTTGGCGCACCAGCGAGCTCCCACGTTGTCTGAGGCATATGCGCAAATGCGCGGATAGCTCGTCGTTCACATCTGCCTGCACACACCTCAGCAAGGAGTCAGGCCGTCATTTCGTCTCGCCGTCCTCAAAGCATAGATACGCCTTGCCTGAGTCGTATGCACATGCTAAGGTACGTATCTCTTGTCTGATATACCTAAACACTATCTTCTTCTTGAACTGCCTGTTTAAGGTACCTCAAGGCACGGCACCCAAGGTATTAGGCAGCATGGCACACTCGCCGTTGGTTTGCCATGCCCGGCTACCAAGCCAAGCTACGGTCCTGACTGACCGCATTGTCATCCAAAACTGCCTGGCGGCAAACTCGCAAACTTCATGCCCAGTAAAGCAGGTCCAATTGCCACAGCGAATCCGATGGCGTTTCTGAGAAACACCCAGAGTCGGTTGTCGCTGGACCGGCCGCAATTGTCCATGCCCCGGGAACTTGCTATGATCAGATGATGCAGATTTACCTGTTTCCTAAGTATCCAGCGGGTGAGCCCCAAACGGGTGAGTGGCATTATGTACCTCGGCGCCGGTCACCTCGGAAGGGAATGGTCCCTTAGCACCCCTCTCTCGCATGCGGTTTGGCGAACTCATCAGTAGCACAGGAGGAATGCTTGGAGGACCACAAGGCCATTGAGAGACCAAGGATGGGGGGACGATCTGCCATGGGTGCAGGGGTCACCAACCAAACCGCGAGCGGACGGACCAGGGCACGCCCACCAAACCCCACCAAAATACACACTCTGGAGTCCAGCACTCGGGAATGTGGAATGACAATTACCTGCTGGGCAGACTCCCAGCGATCAGAGGGCCCCAATTGCCCCCCGCCCCCTTCAAAGTGCTCTGTCCCTTGCGCAGCTGCGTGTGTGTCTCGCCCTACAAGCCATTTAAAAGTCTCGGTCGTCATTCGTCATTCGTCATATGCCCACTCGCTACTGGGCCTGAAGGTTGTCGCACCCAGGTCCATGATCATTCACTGTCAAGGGTCAGATTTCTCTTTCTCCTCCAAACCAAGTGCCACCCAAACACCCTCTTCATAATATTCACCCGCTGCCACCCACCAGAACGCTCGCCCGGTGTACCACCTAGCCTCCACAACTTAATTTTTTCCCCCTCCGTTGCCCTAAATTAAATCCCTAAACTCCTACCTCCGAGACGACAGTCTGGTGATTCATCCAGACCATACTCTGCAAGTTCCGCGTCTTCGAAGAACCTTAGCCAAAAGACACCCATAGACCACGACGCCGAGGAAGCACGCTAGCAGACTGAAAACCTTGAGCCCGGGGTCACCTATATATATAAGCAAATATCAACCCTACCTCATGGATTATTGCTTGTCAACAATCGAGAACACGACAACAATCAGCACCGCATTCAAGTAACTGCCACCCAAACACGAATACCGAAGAACCTACCTAGTTCACAGCCAGCCGAACAGCGCATCTACACATCCTCGGTCTCTCTTTTGAGAAGCACCGCACGTATCTCAGAGTTCCATACACCACTCGCACCTAGACCTCAACCGTCAACACCGCGACTATGCACGACCTCCGACTCAAGGTGCTCCGCGAGAGCGGCAAGACCGTCTCCAAGAAGGCGAGGTCGCGTCCCGAGTCCGCGCGTGGTTCCACAAGGAATTCACCAAACATATCTCCATCTCACTCGCAAATCGCCTCCCCTGCGCATTCGCGCCCCGGCAGTCGCTATGCCTCCGAGGACGAAGCGAGCGACGGCGAATGCGACGACAACATGACGATAAGCACGCTGTCGAATGGAAGCGATTCTGGCGACGAGGGGCCGGGGGGCACATCCGACTCTTCGTGGGCAACCCTTCTTCAAGATCGCATCGTCGAGCTCCAGGACCGCAAGCGAAGCAACACCATGAGCCGTGAGAAGACGCTCATGTCATACCTGCACCTTGTCAAGCATCACTACGGTGGCCGCCAGATCAGTAACTCTCTAAACGAGATTGTGAATGCCCTGATGAAGAACATCAGAGCCGGAGGCAGTTCCGTGGAGCGCATATACTCCCTGAAGTCGCTGCAATCCACGCTACTGACTTCGCCATCAGAGGCGCTTTACGACGACATCTACCAACAACTGGAGAAGACCTGCGAAGACGACGAAGACAATGACGTCAAGGCCGCCGCCATCTGGGCCATGGCCGTCACAACACTGTACGGCGGCGGCAGCGAAGAGGCCGCTAGCGAGTTCCTCGACTACATGGTCACCATCGTGGACAGTGACGGAGAATACATCAGTGCAGGCGACAGTGGCGACGTCGTCACGGCGGCGCTCGAATCATGGGCCTTCGTCGCCAGCCAAATCGACGACATCACCGAGAATGTCTATACAGCCCTCGACGCCTTTGTGGAGCAGCTCGACAGCACGGACGTTGACGTCCAGACAAGCGCCGGTTTCAACATCGCCTTCATCTTCGAGGCTGCGCGGGACCTGGAAGAAGAGACGGGCGAGCCAATGAACTTGCAGTACGATCCCAAGAAGCTCATCAGCCGCATGCGCGAGGCATCAAAGCCCTCGGTGAAGCAGACCTCGCGAAAGGACCGACGCCACCTGCGTAAGCAGTTCGCCAGCATCGTCACCTCCCTCGAGCACGGCAAGGGTCCCGGCTTCTCGACCGCTGGCCGGCCAGCCTTCAACCCCCACACCGGAGGAACCAAGGCGGAACCCGGACGCAGAGAGGATGACGAAAACGAGATGAGCGGTTTCGGCTACCGCGAGAAACTGAGAATTGGATCCTCGATTGTGCTCATCGACTCTTGGTCTCTGATGGCAAGGGTCAACGCGGCACGGACCGTCCTCGGCGGCGGACTGCCCACTCACTTCAACGAGAACCCGACTGTGGCAGAGCTGCTGGGTGCTGCTCAGACAGAGGAGTCATCGACGCAGGTTTACGCACTACATCCTCGGGATGCTAAGAAAATGAGGAGATGAAGCTAGCATGAGGCGGATGAAAGGAGTCATATGAGACGCCTTTGGACGTTGGTGGTTTCTGTTCGTTTTTTTCTCTGTCGATAGACGAATCATGGATTACTAAAAAGGGTGAACGGCATCGGGCATTGGCATAGTAGTAATAAACGGATGCGAACAGACAGAAGATACCACAGAGAGAGGAGGATCCTCAGACGGCATCGTTAAACGATAATTCACGGACTGGTTTAAAACACAGTTGGTTTTCCATCATTCAGCCTGCTTGCTTCATCAAAATGATGGCTGAAGTGTTCCTTGTCTTTCCGTGACGACGCAGAGAAAGGGGTGGCGGACGTTCCTGGCAACAGCCACGGCTGCGAGTTTCCGCCGGGGTCGCATCCACGGGGTCGCACGGCAGCCGATCTCTCCCTCGGGTACGAAGTGTCGGACGATGGCCAGTGGTCCAATCAAACGGGCGATGGAGGGTAGGTAACCTCCCGGAGGCGACGGCGGTGATTCGTTTCAGGGACCTTGAGCGGTGCAAACGAAAGGTCCGCCCCGCGATCGCAAACTGACGTTTTGAGTCTCCTGCATTATGCAGAGGCCCGGTACCAGGCACGGTGGGCTACGGGAGGCAGTTAGGTAGACAGGTATGTCGGGCATGCGGCGAACGTATTTCGCGATAGAGGGGTTCAAAGGCAACGTTTTAACGACCCCGGATAACTTCATTTGCTGGTTCAGATCAGACTGCGTGAGTGGGACGGAGTGTCGCGGGTCAGTGAATTTGCGAGCGGGCGGGGACCATTGCGGGGAGGGTTTCGTTTGCCACAGCTACGGTGACCCCCAACGGGATACGTGGACTTTCCAACGTCTCTGGTGGATCAGGAAGGGCATTCAATTTGTTAGTCCGGGGTTACAAGTTCTTGATTGAGCTGTTTCCGTGTTGTAATGTGATACCCGAACGTCACTCCACGTACACTATGACTGATCCTAGACAGCAGAACCACCTCAGCGGCGCCACGGGTGGCAGATAAAGATGCGGTTTCAGGTGCCAGAGTTCCTGTCGGGAGCCTGTTTCTGAAGTACTTTGTGCTGTGCCTGTCAAGTCAGCAGACAGCAGCGTTAGGGTCCGCAGCGTCGTCCATTAAGCTCCATTCCAAGGCAGGAGGAAAAGAAAAGGACCGGGACAAGGCCAGCTAAGTAGGTCCCGATCCCCCCGGTCTTGATTCCTTATTTTGCGCCCTGCTAGTGGCTGATCATTCTCCACGAAGCTCCTCCCCGTCGTCCAGCCAAAAATGTGACGGACGCCCCGAGCTTTCGCCTCCACTCCAGCGTCTGTGGGGGCCCGTCGGTCGGGTCACAGTTTGACAGGGGATCCTCTCCGAGCAAATAGTGGTTTTGGGGTGATTTGGGGGGCAGGGGGAGACGGCAAAGGTAAAATTAGGAAAGTGGGATGATGATGGGCGAGCGATTGTGCGATTGTGATTGTTTATGGCGGGGGGGGGGGGGGGGGGAGGCTGGGAGAGGGGCATCTCGGATCGAGCGAGACGGCAGTCCAGAGCAGTTTGCAGTTTGAAAGTGAAGCTGCCAAACACGTAAATGTCCATGGATTAGTCGGTTTTGGAGCTCTGCTTGTGCCCTCCCAGCACGACTGGAGCTCGACTAAGGCAGGACCGAGGGGTGAAGTTTGGCCGTTGGGTAGAGGCAGCATCCAGGAGCAGGGTTTACTGCTGCGGGAGAAGAGACGGTGAAGGTCGAGGAAAGCCACTTGCGACAGACAGTTCAAACTCAAACGATTTGATGGGCCAGAGAAAGGGGGAATGTGTGGCTCAAGTCGTCCATTTAGTGGTTCCAGGGACGGGCGCCAGGGACGGACGTGTGCGCATGCGATGCGAAGCACCAAGCACGAAGCAAAACAACGAAGCACTCGGATGGAAACCACAACGTGGATTCTCGTCTGTAAGGTAGGTAGGTAGGTAGCTCTACCTACCAGGCACTACCTTACTTGGTAACCTTTATGTCCGAAAAGATGGCACTACCTTACTACCTGACTTCACATTAGTATGTACCTACTTCTATACGCAGTAAGGTACAGATGCAAGGCCCTTTGCACACGCCCCAAGCCTGTGGCGGCAATTGGCCCGTCTCCCGGTGCCTTCCAAGCTCTTTTCGGGAAGGGAGCGCGGGACAACTCATCAAAGGCACCTCCACCTCGTGCGACGGAGGCCATCTGTTGGTCCGCACAGTCGCACCCGTTTTTAGCTCTGCAAAGAAACTCGATTGACTGGACGGGGAACTGTAGCGTGAGATATCCGTACGTCAGGCGAATTTTCGATTGTGAGGGCACGGCAGGGCAGTGCTCAAGCTGCTACTGCTGTTGCTGTTGCTGTTGCTGTTGCTGATGCTGCTGCTCGTGGTTCATCGACCAGTGTTCCCGGCCAAGGCAAAAAGCCAAACCCCGGCCCAGCCCAGCCGCGCTCCCGCCCTTACTCACTCCCGTCACCCTTACCAGCTTGAGAAGTTGAGACGACGACGACGAATACCTCATCCGCCATAGACTTTCGAGGCGCCGTCTTTGTACCTCAGCAACAAAGCCTGATAAGCTTGGACGAGGAGGGAGGCGATGGCTACGAACACGCCGAAGAGCCAAACCAGAGCCCAACGAAGCGTTCCCTGCCCGTTCCCCCTCCTCGAGCGTCCTTCCCTGTCACTTGTGCCCAGCTTGTGTCTGCCTGCATCATCCAAGATTGTCTCTCTCACCTCGTCGCCTCCGCATCCTCAATTATCAACCGCCGTTTGTTGTGCCCAACCTTGAGATCCTCTTTTGTCACAGATTGCTCCTACTCTTGCCTTCCTCCACTTGGCTATCTGTGCTAGCTCGTTGTTTCGGGGGTTTTGCGATAACGACGACTCAAGACGTTGAAAGGGAGGAGAAACAGAGCTGTGGTTAAACCATAGGAGGGAGACCCCTGGAGCTTACCTGCCTCTCCAAGATCCGCCCGGGCCAAAAGAAAAATAAAAAAACATCGCCGGGGGCAACCGCCAGCCCAGCCACCCCAGTTGGCGAACCGCCAACCTTTCCTACCTTACCTCACCTCGCTCTTACTGCACCTCCAGTCACTTGGCCCGTCTCTTTACGCCATCATACTGCTGCTGCACCCATTTTCCCTCACTTTCTTCCGCACCTAATATTATTTTTTCGAACAGCCTTGGTTGCTTTCTTTTTGCTGTGCGTGTGGCTCTTTTTGTTATTCTCCCGTTTCCTTCTCGAATTCGCCCCTCTGCGCGCAAACATCGCCGAATCGCAACGGCCCCCAAACGGGCCTCGCTTCGCCAGCTTATCGCCCAGCCCGCCCAGTTTTTTTCCCGCAGCAACGAACGGCTCCTGATGTCTTGAGCGGCGAACAAGCACCCACAACAAACCCTTGCCCACCTAGGTCGGCAACCCACTCACCCTCTCTTACCCTCACAGCTGTCTCCTTCTCTCTTTTCCTTTCCTTGATCGAGGGAAGGACAAGAGAAATTCGAGAGGTGTGCGAGCCGTTGAACGAGGCATTCGTCTTCAGCGCCCGCGCAACACCACCTCCTCCGTCGCCGACGCCGAGAGCTGAGCAACACGATGGGTGTTGACTCCAACAAGCCTCCTCCACTCCCTTGTCCGACCGAAACCGATTCCGTCACCCCCACCGAACTGGCGACCGATGTGTCCAGGCCAAACGACGAATCCTCCCACTACTCTCTGCCCTCAGACGGCACTCCCGTTACCATCAAAACCCGCGGCCACAGGCCCAATCGCTCCCAGACCTCGTTGCTGATCGAGTATTTCGAGGGCGGTAAGCCTGGCCCTGGCGATTCTAGCTCTGTCAGTCGCAAGCCCAGCGTCCGCGTGCGCTTGACACCGTCCAAGAAGCATCGCCACGACCATATCCAAATCACCGAGACCAAGAGCAACACCCGGAAGACCTCGCTGGCTCGTCGTGTCCCGCTGCCCTCTACCACCGGCTCCTCTCATCTCGACGTCGAAGCCCTCGAGGGCGAGGACGGAGACAGCATGCGGTCATACGCCTCTGCCACCGAGGAGTCCAATGTGTCCAAGAACCCAATCGACATCGAAATTGACCGCAGTGGGCGTCGTCGAAGGCCTGCGAGTCCGTTGATCCCCGATGCCGATGCTGCTCACGAGTCTACTTACTTGCCTCCCAACATGTCCGAGATTTCGGCCATTCCTAACGATAGCTTCCTCGACGGCCAAGATGGCTCTGGGTCGACCGTTCTGACGAGATCGTCTGATGCTAAGCGCAGTAAGAGTTCGAATCGGGGCGGTGAGCTGGCTGCCGGTGTTGCTGGCGCAGTGGCTGGTGCGGCCGTTGCTGATCAAGTGAGGAGCAAGAAGCGACACAGCGGCGAGCGAAGGGTGTCTGGTGAAAGATCAAAAGAAAAAGAGCGCAAACACCGGCCCAGTAAAAGCCGGACGAGTAGTATCGGCGAAAAGCAATCCGAGACTGGAACGCGATCACCTAGGCGACGTTCCAGTCGCAGCCACGTTGACTCTCTGGTATCTGGGGCAGATTCCAGTGTGTTATCGTCCAGCATTTCTCCCAGCCACCGTTCCTACGACCAGAGCTCTGTCCGATCTGGAGCATCAAAGTCTTCAATCAACAATCCGAAGTTGCTGGAAACCGTCGAGGACGCCATTCGTCGACTAATCCTACCAGAATTGAGCGCTCTGAAGCGGGAGCAAAGCAAGCGCGAGAGTCGGCGCAGCTCTGTTACGTCTACCGGCACTGGCACGTCCCTGTCTCGCGAGGATTTGGGAGTAGACCGACGCAGGTCTGCCGACAAACGCAACGAGCCTAGCCGTCACCGAGAGCGCAGAGACCGCGAGGCCCGACATGAATATGTCGACTCGCCCCGTAGCCTTGCCGGCGAATCGGTCGAAGGGGAATCGGTACTCTCAGTTGATGACACACCAAAACGAAGTAATGGAGCTCTCAAAGCTGCAGCCGGAGGCGCGGCTGCCGCTGGACTCGCCGCAACTGCCTTGGACGCAGTTTCTTCAACGGCGTCTGATGACAGGAGACAACGGCGACGACGTCGCGCTGACGGCTCAGCCAGGAGCCGCAGCGTAGGCCGGGAGAAATTCGACGAGGAGTTCGAGGCGGAAGAAGTACCCGCACCACCGATGCCACTCATGAGTGAAATCAATCCCTCTGATATGACCCGCACCTCAATTCTGTCCGCCGATACCGAACGCCCTCATTCGGCGATGGAGGAGAGAGCTCCGATTCAGGAAGTTGCCAAGGGCAACGTTGCCTCGGTCAATTCGACACCAACACCTACCCAGACGCCAGCTGCCAACTTGAAGCAGACCCTCGGCACAAAGCACGCCAATGTGTCGCACGGTGACTTGAGGGAGCTTTCTCGCACGCGTACCGGCGAGCTTACGGAACAGGTAGACAACTACAGCAGTCCCACCCAGCCGCTTCGCGATGAGTATGATGATTACGACGACCGAAGCGGTCTTACGGAGAGCGAAGTGTCCGGCGACTACGACGATTCTGCTCACGACTACGATTACTACAACACACAAGACGTACCGCCCCCCTTAAAGTACGTCCCTTACCAGCCGGAACGTCGCGGCCTGAGTCCGATTTACAGCGTGTCTGGATACACTGAGGGAAGCGAGGTAGCTGCGCAGCGCGACTCTAGACTTTCGCACGGCACTGCCTCGCCGACAAAGTCTCACCCATCTCAGGCAGATATGAGAGCTCTGTCCCCGGCGTCTTCGATACCCAGCAACGTCATGGGCAGAGGATTTGATGAACAGAGTCTGGACGAGCGCAGCGTCCGCAGTGCTCAGGACTTCCGCAACAGCCAGATCACAGAGAACAGCGAGGCCGGTTACCGACACAGTCAGATGACGGAAAACAGCGATACCGGCTTCCGAAACAGTCAGTACACGGAGAACAGTGATGTTGGAGTTTCCGGCCAAGCTGTACGCGGCATTGTTGCGAACCCCAATATTGTTCATGTGCCTCACGGAGTCGAATCCAACGTGGCCTCTCTCATTGACGGATCGATGCTGGATCAGTCCATTCTCACCACCGGTTCTGGCTACGACTATGGAAGAGAGTCCCAGGTTTCCTATGGTGACTCCAACGTATCTTATAACCGAGACTCGCAAGTTTCTTACGACGACCAGGTTAAGAGCCAGGCGCGATCAAGAGACGTCAGCCCTGAGAAACGCTCGGTGGCCAGCCAGCGGGAATTCTTCGAGCAACGCGAGCGTGAAAGCAGCAGGACACCCACTTCGAGCCGCCATAGCAGGTCCAGAGACTTTGCTGGAGAGTACGAGGTTGATGAGCATGGCAGAAAGGTTCCTCTCGCAAGACAAAGAAACTCACCTTCGACCTCGACCAGACACTCGCCCACAGCTTCCGAGAAGGCGATTGCTGCAGGAGCTGTTGGTGCCGCGGCTGCAGCTCTCAGAGCTGCCAAGGACAAGAAGCAACCGACTGTGGAAGAAGTCGATGAGGAGCATAACGAGGAGTGGGTCGGAGATGGTATTGCTAGGAACAAGTCGTTCAAGCAGCGAACAATGGAGGGACGCGAACCTAACCATACCCCTGCTCACAGCATCGACCGCCTCGACTTGGAGGATCGACCAAAGATGGGTGCTAGTGCCATGCCCACGATGAATGATCCCATGCCTGAGGTTGGCTACATGGATGACGATGCGTTGACAAACCCATCTCTGGTTCGAGAGCCCCTCGGCGGAAGCGACCATGACGACCGCGGGCACTGGCCTGGCGATGTCACTCCTCGCCAGAGCGATGTTGGCACCTATGACCAATATGATGAGAAGCACGGCAACGATCTCGGCATGGCCGCCGCTGTTGCTGGTGCAGGAGCCTCCGCTGCCTTGGCTCATCACCGTCAGCCCAGTCAAGAATATGAGGACGAATGGCGGCGCACCTCTGCTGAGCGAAAGCGGGACACTGTTATCACGAACCCTTATGATGGTGCCAGCCCCATCGAAAACCCTGAACTGCTTGGAGCCCGCGGATTCGACGATGCCTATGATGCGCACTACCACGGCAGCCCTGGCCACAAGAATCTGGACGAAGGCTATATTTCCCAAGGCCCCCTTCAGTCGCCCACTGGACAGCCCAATGGCAAGGCTATCATGCCCTTCAACGACCTAACCTCGGAGGACCCCTTCTACTCGCCCCAACACACGAGACACCTCAGCGGCATGTCTCAGGGCATGGCCTCTCCAATGTATGACCCCGCTACGGGCAACGGCATTGACAACATCGAGTCCAAGGACATCATTGCTCTGATGCAACATGTGAGTAAACCTGCACTAGTATAATATCGAGTGAATGCTGACCCTCATTAGCTTATGGTTCGCGATGCTCAAAGAAGCGCCCGCGACACCGAGATTCTCGTCACTCTTGTTCGCTCTGCAGCCGAGATGCGCAACTCATTTGAGGATCTCAAGAAGCTCCTTGCCAACACGGAGGATGTCATTATCAAGGAAGTCCAAGAGAACACCGAAGAGACGGTCAAGAACGTTGTCGGCGGTCCTCGTCCCTACCCCGGCAGTCTGCCCAGGTCCATCAAGGGCTACAGCGGCGCCTCTCAGAACAGCACCCTTGACGAGACCACTAAGAAGAGCAACTTCTTCAAGAAAGCTCTGAAGGGCCTTAGCACCAAGGGTACCAACGACTTGAGCAGGATTGAGGATATGCTGAACCAGCTCTTAAGCGAGGTCGATACCCTCAAGGCACAGACGGTTCGACCTGGTAACGTCAGCGGCAGACAATCCTTTGACAACCTTGACATGCAGTTCGAACAAGATCGTGGTTACGAGCCTGAGGGTCAAGCTGGCACCTCCTCCACCAGCCACGGCAGTGGCATGTCTTCATTCGGCCAATCGCGCGGTCCTTCTAAAATGGGGTATGAGCCCAACCGCATCAGCACGGTTCACGAAGACAATGAAGAGGAGTACGACTACCGCAGCCCCCAAGGACTCACGACTCCTAACCGTGAATTCCAACGGGGCGGCTCCGTGCCTTTGGCTACCCCTCCTCAGCACCTCAATACCCAAAACGCGTCGTTGAGCAATGAGAACACGCCGAAAACGGACAAGGGGAAGAAGCACAAGTCCAAAGGGTCTTCCAGCTGGTTCCCCAAGATTTCCCGATGGTCCGAGTCAACAGCCACGAGCGTCGGCAAAGCGTTCCGAATGAGCGGCTCCAGCAAGAAGGATCACGATGAAGAGTTCCTACAGCATCCCCCCTCCCGGTCTGGGTCCGATCTTCGATTCGATGATCGATACCAAGATGACTACCACAGCGACCAGCTGCACTCCGGCTTCTCTCAGCAGGATCTTGCCGGTCCTCAGCCGCGACTGGAGACTGTCCCGCCTGCTCCCAACACCTACATGACTCCAGAAGATCCCAAGTACAAGGCGCATCGCAACTCGGTTAACCTCCAACACCCTCAGCCTCGTCAAGGACAGACTGAGAGGTTCAAGGCAGCACTTGAGAGCCAAGCTTACGAGTACGATACGCCAATGTCCCCCAACACCGCTGACTGGGCTGGCTCTGCCACCAGTCTGCACCGCTTGCCAGCCAACGCCAATCGCTACGGTGGCTCATCCGACGCCGCAACTGGCGAGTACTGGAACTCTTCTCCGGCTGGCCCTCCGCGCCCCCCTAAGGAGCCAATTGAAGAGAGATCAACCACTCCTTCCAAGCCTCGCATCTCGAAGTTGGGCTCGAAGAACAGCCCTCTTCCCTACAACAGCGTGGAGAGCGGCTACGGTACCGGTCCTGGCACCCAGCCCAGCAACTACACCGGCAGCCCTAAACCGGAAAACCGCAACCTCAACGCTGCTCTGGGCATGCCAGCTCGTCGGCCGAGCGGTCCTCGAGCCATGACTCCCAAGAGTGCGGAGGAGGAAGCCGCCAGGGAAGAGCGACGCCGTAAAAGAGGTAAGCATACCGTTCCCGAAGCTGACCAGGACACAACCTAACTTTTCACAGACACTTTCGGCACTGTCGCCAGCAACGAGACCGACACCTTTTAGACGAAGATTTCTCATCGCAAGCTGTTTCCACTAGGTATAAGGCAATGAGCAGTACCGAATGAGTTGATGCCACTAGATAGCTTGGACCACATGATCAACCATAATCATCAGAAATATTGGGGCAGATATGCGCGATCTGCTATAGAAAAGGCAGGAAAGATCTGTCAGGCAGCTATGGGCCCAAAAGCGCAAACGCGTCCCGAAGCCAGATGAGAGGGGACGCGAAGGACGAAAAGAAAAAAATGATGCGCTACTCAGCCTTACGACGACATGACACGCAATTGAGGGTTTTGCGTTTAAGCGATGTTTCCCTTGGGGCTCAGCAAGATTCCCCCCTCCTTATTCGATTGAGGGCCTCGAGGCATGATGAAATGGGTCGGGACGTGCAACGCGGAAGTTGGTTGATACCAAAACCAATTTTTTTTTTTGGAATTGGGGGACTGCATAAGTATCATTTCCTTTTAAGAGCACTCTAGCTCAAGGCGGATATACCATATGGAGAGGGACTTTAATTGTAGTAGTCGTGGATAACGGAACTTTGACCCCGCCTTGGACAACTTGGATCCTTTGCTCGCTTGTGAATGTGATGATGTGGTGAACTTAGGATGTCTATGGATTTATCAGCCGTCAAGCGTTTCGGGCGGGCGTATGGCATGCTAGCTCTAGCCAGGCTGGGTTGGTCAAGTCCCGCGCGGAGTAGCGTCTCTCTAACGTCAGTGTGCCTCATTCTTGACGAGGACGCGGATGCAGAGGCGGCTTTGGATGGAGACGCCTCGAGAGAATTTGAATACCGGAATGTTATGTCAAGAGGGAGCCGCGCGGTGTCCGCATACAACCACAACCACACACACAGGGGCGTTTCTCTTCTCGTCTTGACATGCCTCTCGAAGCCATGCAAAGCGTTATCCTTACCTTAGTGCTTTCGAGCGCCTATCCGCTTGCCATATGGCTTCCTCTGGGCGACAACCCTATGAAAACACCAATATCTGTACGCAGCGCATCCGCGGTGCCCGAAATTCTGCACTTCGTTGACACCTCATCTTAACCTAAGATGTTCTGATAAAAGGCTGGTCAAATGCTTTCACTGTGGCCTTTCCTGTGCCGCAGCCTTCGATCTACAACACAATTCACAGACTTGGAGCACATCAGCGACCAATGTCATATTCAGATGCACCACCGCAAAATTACGATGACTTGAGGAGATTACTATCTTCCAGCGACCCTAGGTTGATAAATTCTGTGTTTTCAACGCATTCTAGTCCGGGGATATGGACGCCCTGGACTCGAGGTCAGCCTCGGGTCATTGCCATACACATCGACGGGGAAGATAGCTGTCGATCTCCTACAGAATACACAGATCCATCAACACGGAAGTCTGAGCTGGAGAAATCGGCCGAATTAGGATCCAAAATGATGCGTACTCGCCGGGTTTACATTCTTGAGGGCTTGTCTTCTGGTCTTGTCAGCGTTCTAGGAGAACATGTTGACCTGCATCCCTCTCTGTTCATGGATCACGAACGACTCTCCCCGTTTGGAGAGCGGTTGACGGGAGAACGAGGAGGAATTCCATTCCTGGCATCTTCGACTTATGACAGAGATCATGTCTCGTTCAAGTACCACGAGCCAGTCGAGTTCCCAGAAATACCAGCAAGCTTTCGTCGCTTGTGTGCTACTTCAGGCCGCCACATTGCCATGACCAGGCTTATCGGAAAGTTCTCCAGGGTCGGTATCGCTAGACGCAAGTGTACCCTCTGGTTCAGAAGAACGGAAAACGACGGATGGGTTTGTGAGTACCAACTTTTGAGTCTCTGCCTCCCACTCCGTATGTTTATGATTAGTTTGCACAGGCTGGCTAACAGTACAAGGCCTAGTCATATGTGATCCCAGATATTGACCGATTCCGTAGCTTGCCCAGCAATTGATATCATCACTTCCCCTTACTGCTCCGGCTACCTCGACTTCATACCCCTACAAGCCCAAAAGAAAAGTGAAAGCCGGACCTCCAAGATGTTCACTGGCCGAAGACTTATCGTTCTACATCAGAAATCACGGAAATTACTCAGATGTGAGCCACGGCTTGTTCCTGCGTGTATTTGTCGACAAGATCGTTGCCAGTCACTTTCTGAAACTTGCCGATTTCCCTCCAAACCAACATCGACACTGTTCAATGGCACCTTTCCAGAAGACAAGACCTCACAACTTTCAGTTTGTCAAGCGCGGAAGAACTATGGAGCGATTTACGAGCCTGGGAACGGCGTATCACAGAATATCAGGACGATATCCATGGCATTACAGCGCAACTTCAGACTCGTCTTGGTGACGCTACTAGCTTCAGGAGCAGTGGCACTTGGACCGATAGTGCTGCGGACTTTGAGCAACTCAAGTTGCGATTCCAGGAGATAGGGCACCGCATGGGTTCATTGTCGGGGGCTCTCACTGCGTTAGCCGGTCTGGCCGGTAATCGTGCCGCTTTCAGTATGGCAGAACTATCTCTCCAACAAGCAGAGCGGGCTGGACGAGAAGCTAGGAGTGTCAAGGCTCTTACCATTCTCGGAATAGTGTTTCTCCCGCTATCCTCTTCGGCTGCCTTGCTCAGTATGGCAGAGCCGTTTTTGCCAGGCAACGAGAAGTTCTGGGCATTCTGGGCACTTGGGCTGCCTGTTTTGGACGGCAAGGATAAATGGTCTGCGAGGGCAATAATCACCAACTTTCGGCAGCGCTTTTGAGAATTTGCTAGGAACTCCAAAGTCAAACACATGTCTTGACCAAGCACAAGAGTGTATATCATGATGATTCACCTAGGCGCCATGTATGACCCGGTAAGCTGCAGAACGCCTTCTGGGTTGGGTAACAACCACCACCCTATGAGCTTTCCACTCGCACGAATTCGTTGTAGAGATATCAACGACGAGGGAGAATTGTCAATACGAACGAGAAATGTTGAAAGAAGAAAGCTTTTGCGAGCGTGGCTACTTAAGTGTCAGATGAGGGCTGGCCCTTGGGGTCAGACCGGCGAGAGAATCACCCATAAATTCGACCTGTTTGGGATGAAGAGCTGCAGATATATGCACCGGACTTGTCAGATGAAGCCCGCATAACAAGCTCTTCCGGCAGTATTCTCTTCCGGCAGAATTGAAACTTTAGACACAGATCGCAGAACCATTTGCGAGGAATTTGAGTAACGAACTACAAACCACCTGGAAATCCTACTCAGAACGGGATTTCAAAGCCTTTGCAAGAACTTGTTACTCTATGTCCCGTCTCCTCCGCCGCAGGGTACTCATTGCGTCACTCATATCGCGAAGATTCTGCACTGACCGCTTCCCGTTCCTGTTTTATTTTGATGTTGCTGTCGTGCCGATACTATCGAAAAAGGGGGTACACTGTAGCGAACTCACGAGATGTTTTATGAGACGAGAGATACGTATGAATGAATGATACCAGATCAGCATTTTTTTGCGAGGACATTGTTCCATCGCAACCTAATAGTCTTACTCGTTATGAAAAAGTTCATGCAGTGGAAGCATCACGAAACCTTGCGTCCAAATTGACATCTCTCTACTCCCAGAACAACTCTCGATATCCGCGTCTCATTATGACGGAGTTTGTAACGGCGTAAGCCTCGAACAACGGTTTAGCTCCGGTATTGTTTCCTCGAGCTCAACTTGACCTATTCGGTTGCTGCTGGTGGTTTCCACCGAACTACCAGATTTCCCAGTAAACTCAGTTTAGAAACCCAGACCACGGACCAAATTGGATCATCCGTATGACCGCGTCGTCTAAGGCAAGTTTCGGGAAAGCAAGTAGCATCAGCCATCGCAAGGGGCAAATTGCAAATTGACAGACTTTGTCTATCATCTTCCATTTAGCTGTCTGAGATGACCCATCTGCATTACTGCAGTTAGCTCTGTCATCTCCTTCGTTTCTGCTGCTGTTGTCGCTGTCGTCGCTGTCTTCGTTGTCATCGCGGTCGTCACTGTCGCCGTCTCCATCGCAAGCAACAATCACAGCGGTTCTGAGCGGCGGCTCGTAGGCATGCCATCCACCGCCATCATTGCATGACGTGGATGAAGGCTTTTCTATCCACAGCAGGAATCGATGAAAGCTCGAGTGAAACAAGCAACGATCAAGCTCCTCTGTCGTCCCCGAAATCCTTAACTAGCCTGCAGTGCATCGTTGCTGAAGGTAACGCGTTGAGTCTTACCTTATGATGCGCGTAGTCTTGGAAAGCACTGTTCAAGCTTGAATCTCGCCAACAATAGAATCATGCCCAGCCGTTACGCAGCGGGACCCAACGGCTGATCTGCCTCGGCGAATGACATTCGTTTTCGGAAGGGAAAAAAAAGAGGACTCATCAAGCGTTCTCATCTTCAAAGCGAAACATGCCGAAGAGCTCCGCAATTTATCTGTGTCAGCACTACGTCATTTGCTTCGCTTCGCTGCTGCCACTGAGGAATGACTGGGATAATGCGACACTTGAAACGGCAAATCTTGTGCGAGTTGATTGTGGTCAAAGTTGTTGTATGTTCTATGGCAATATGCTCATGACAGATTGTCTTGCTCAACAAAGCCGCTGCACGCGTTGTGCGGATATTGATCTCACTGTATCCTGCCCTTCTACTGAAGTCGATAGCCAATCGCAAACTCTGGGTGACTGAATGCAACCAAATCTGAAATCTTGAAGTCTCTCCGAATCTCACTGTAACCCATGATTGAACGCCTCTCCACATAACTATACAATTCTCATCTGTGTAGTTTTCTTTTATAATCTGAACTCCGCGCTGCAGCTGGTGCAAAGACCTGATATCGCTGCTCTTAAATGAGACACGCCCGCGTCTCAGAAAGGACTAATGCAAGCAAAGCTGATCAAGCTTCCTGCTTGGTTGGTGACTGGGGTGGTTTCGCCGTGTGTCGGCCGCATCGATGAGGGTGCTTTGGTGACTTGATGGAGCAGTGGTCGGCAGCATCCTCCGGAGCTTTGCGACCATACTTTTTGCTGACCTCGCAATATTCTCTGTCGGGACCCATCCACTCGCGGAGATGGCGGTAAAGCTGGCACCGGTAGTGACCGCATTTGCGACAGTAGACTTGTCCCTTCAGGCGCATACCCTCAAGGTGGCGAGAATGGTCATGGCCCTCGGTTGTTGGTGTAGAAGAACCTGAGCCGGATGGCGCAACGCGACGGCTGGCAAGGTAGAACGCCCACTCGAGATCATTGGGTCCATCGCGATGCGAAGATAGCGGAACGCTACCGTGCAAGCGACGGTGAACACTGTAGAACTGACTATTTGTTACGCCCAAGCAAGCGCTGTCAATCGGATCAAGGTAGTCGAAGATGTTGTAGTGAATTTCGATGGGGAGGTCGAAAATATCCATACGAGCTGAGGGTCGGTGGATGCGTGGTGGCGGCTCGTACTCCATGACCGAGTAGGAGCGACGCGGAGGCGGCAGAGGAGGCCGGCGGACCTGAGGAGGGTGTGGCGCGTTCCTCATATCTTGAGCCGGTAGTTCGCCCTGCTCAGGGACGGGGGAGATTGAGCCTGAGGTCGAGGTCGATGATGCCTGCGTCTCCATAGCAGGAACAGGAAACGGGGAGGCGTTGGGCGCAGGACTGGCTTGCGAGGACGCGGCTGGCGAGTCGGTGATGGACCAGCCGCGGCGGGGAGTACGCCAGCCGCCGCGCTTTTTGTTGAGTTCTTCCTTAATAGCCTGGTGCTGGCTGATTTCTTTCATCATAGCATGACGCTCCTCACGGCTCATCATCTTGTCCTCCTGGTTGGAGGCGATGCTGCTTGCGAGAAGCATGCGAGCCAGTGAGGCGACGTTGTCGTCGTGGGAGGGGTTGGAGTGCCCATTCTGGGCGAGACCCGGGGACAGAACTTCGACCATCGTGAGAGACTCTGTGCGAGGGAAGGTAGGTTTGAGGGTCGCCGACTGGCCGAGGTGGGCAACTATTCGACAATAGATGGGATAATGCTGGGAGGGTTTGACAACAGCCAACCGTGTTGAACGCCGTTCGTGTCTCGTGACGAGGGGGCGTTCCCCGGGACGGAAGAATGCCCCTTTCAATGAGAGGATGTTTGGCCGTCGAGTAAAGGTTCGTGGGATCTGTGTTGTGATGCGCTCAGGCTGGGGGGGTCAATGTTCTCAGACTCCCTGCTTGGCTCTTCAATGTTTCCAGTTCAAGTGATGTTGATGGTGTGGCTGGGAGGGCCAACGTCGTAAAGTGATGTTATGGAGCTGTTATGCCTCACTAGCAAGTTCATGAGTTGAGGTAGGGAACCGTTGACAAGAGAGTTGGGAAGAGGTTCGTTTAGATATTTAAGGGTACGTCAAGGGCAGAGTGACAGGACCCTGAAGAGGCAAAGTCGGGTGCTGATCAGTTGTGGTAAGAAGAAGAGACGGGAAGCCCTGGAAGCGAAAAGGGTGTGGTATCGGCGGTGGTGTGATGGAGCAAAGACCGGACTGGACTGGACTACAGACCGACCGGCGCGGAGAAGTCACTGGTACTGGGACGAAGCGAGAGCTAAGGTATCTAGGTAGGTAAGGTAGTCAGGCCAATCAGGGCACCACCGACCGATGGTAGGCCAGATTAGCGGTGGGGATTGGGGGTCCAGAGTGTCACTGGCAGAGGTCGCCCTACGCCATAGTTGCCAAGTACGGCAGCAAAGTGGCCCTTTCGGTCCAGCGCCTTCCAGTACCCCCCCTGATAAGCTAGCGGATAGCGCGAGGCACGACTGCTATTGCTGGACATCTGGCTGAGTTGGCGCTAGGTATTCCCGGCCTGCACGCATCTGTACCGCACCTGTAGGAGGGTTGCTCTCGCCTTTCCTTTGGTCCTTCCATCCCTTGTTTTTTTTTCCTCTCCCTCATTCCCCCCCTCCTCCACCTCCTCCTACTCGCCCTGGCACATCAGCTGAAGGGACATGGCAGAAACAAAAATGGAGAAATTCGGTCATTGTCGTCCTCGCGCGAATCATGAAGCACAACGGCCAATAACACATCCGGGCATAATCTCGAAAATCCTCGCGAAAATACTGGGGAAAATTGGAGATAGCTGACGCTGGACTCAAGGTCTGTAACCAGCTAATGGGACGAGCCACTCAGCTTCTGGCAAAAGGGTATTTGACGTGCCTCCGTCCCGGTGTCCTCGACCAATGGGTGAGGTAATGTGCGCCGCTGAGGTACGAGGTACCGCCGGACGCCCAGTGAGCGCATCCTCAAGTACTCAGTACTTCGCGCGGTTACTTTCGTCATAAGGCCCAGTACGGTGAGTTGCGCTGCGGGCGGTCACCGACGAAGAGTGCAGCACTGAGTAGAGTCCCAGGGCATTACCGCAGCACCCAGCATACGAATCGACAGATCCGAGAACAACGCTCGGCAGGTCGGAAAAGCGAGAGACATGCAACCACCTCACCACATCACACTGGGCACAACCGACAACGACTCAAGCCACGACCGTCAATCGGCCAACAGAAGCTTTGAATTTGGATCATGGCCCCTCCATCATCCCTCGTGTACCCAGCTTGGGAGATGCACGACACAACAGGGGACTTCGAAGGCTTGCCGGTTGGCAGGTTGTGATAGGTCTTGTCCCGCCTTGTTGCTGTTCTGGAATTGGCCAGACATCACTGGCATGCAACCACCAACGCATGGAAACACACGACCGTTATTCAAGGAATCGAAGATACCAACGGCGGCCCGCAGCGCTTCGGCCATGGCCTTCCATGACCACCCTCCAGCCATCTTCAAGACTCTCATCGCGGATGTTGCTGAGATTCTCCCGTCTTCTCTTCGTCCATCCAGTGCGACCTGGCAGGGATACACACCCATTCAATCACCGTTCCGGTTGGCGCCCTCGACTGATCTGATCTTTATGCCACCATCAAACGCTTAGCCAAAACTTTCAAGGTACAGCTATCAGTCGAGAATGATGATTCTCAGAACCACCGGGACGTGATCACGGACAAGACCAGGCTCAGCCGAAGCGAGCCAGCATGTCACCAACCCAACCCAGCAAGGCTGCCGTTGTTGCAGCGCGGGGAAGCAAGACAGGTCTTACCCCGGGAAACATGGTCTCATGACCACGCACACCAGGCCAGTAGGACTGTTGTCGTCGCACGGCACTCGTCGCTATCAGATCAGCACAACGCGCCCACGCATACCTATGGCTTTTTGGTGATTCGACGGAGGAAAGCGCACCCAGACCCAGGGTTGGGAATTAGTCTAGTCTAGTCTAGTCAGGTAGCTGACTAAAACTAGGCTAGTTTAGTCTAGCCTTAACTAAAACTAGCATAGTTTAGTCAGGCTATAGACTAAAACTAGCCTAGTTTAG